>JAHDVF020000785.1:0-110019 GCA_022606425.2 Lepidostoma basale | reverse complement strand
ATGAAGTGCAAAATTTATAATAAAGGTTATCTAAATCAATAAACATATTTGGCTCTCAATTTTTTTTTAAATCGTTGTAAAGTACGCATTTGGCTCTTTGGCTAATAATTTTGCCGACCCCCCTGACCTAGCGGATCATTGAGCTGCCGCTCTTTTTTTATGGATCATCGCTCACCTGCTCACCAAAAAGATTCGAATCTTTGAGTCGACTCGTGAGCGGATTGCCCATCCCTATCTCTGAAATGTCAAATTTGAATTGCGTGTTACAGTTTCGTAAGTAAATTATTTATATTTCTAATTCATATATATCTTCAGTTTATTCTATTTTGCCGTTGAAATGAATACAGATTATATTTCCGCATTACATATTTCAAAGTTTTAGTTCTAAATTAGGTATATCGAATAGAAATGAAGTTACATATCGTTTTACTTACGTATTATTTTAGGTTATGTTATGAATCTACATGGAAAAACGTTAAATTTTAAGTAACAATTCTATGAATTGGTATAATCTATTTTAATAATGTTATTTTAATGTAAAATTGTTCTGGCAGGGCGATAACCTATAATATCTTTTGGATTAGACGATTTACTTCAGCTGTTTTAGTTTTTCTCTGTTATGCTGTGATAGGTAAACATATCCTTACATACAGCATTAGCTGCCTCAGTTGGAAAAATCCAGTAATATAACATTTCCAAATGGTCTGATGTTCCCACGCCAATTTTACAATGATCGAGTGCTTTTTTTTTAATATACTGCTCATTTTAATATAATTATTTGATTTTTGCAGAGATGCCGAAGCTAAGGATGATACCAGGAAAGACTCTTTGAGATAGGGTAAGGAACACGGCTATCCACGATATCTCCAAGGTGGAAGATGTCGTGAGATGGGGCACGCAACGCAAGATACTGGCATGTATGGATCCCACACCTCACAATTCTATGAATTGGTATAATCTATTTTAATAATGTTATTTTAATGTAAAATTGTTCTGGCAGGGCGATAACCTATAATATCTTTTGGATTAGACGATTTACTTCAGTTGTTTTAGTTTTTCTCTGTTATGCTGTGATAGGTAAACATATTCTTACATACAGCATTAGCTGCCTCAGTTGGAAAAATCCAGTAATATAACATTTCCAAATGGTCTGATGTTCCCACGCCAATCTTACAATGATCGATTTTTTTTTTTAATATACTGCTCATTTTAATATAATTATTTGATTTTTGCAGAGATGCTGACGCTAAGGATGATACCAGGAAAGACTCTTTGAGATAGGGTGAGGGACACGGCTATCCACGATATCTCCAAGGTGGAAGATGTCGTGAGATGGGGCACACAACGCAAGACTGGCATGGATGGATCCCACACCACAATTCTATGAATTGGTATAATCTATTTTAATAATGTTATTTAATGTAAAATTGTTCTGGCAGGGCGATAACCTATAATATCTTTTGATTAGACGATTTACTTCAGTTGTTTTAGTTTCTTTCTCTCTGTTATGCTGTGATAGGTAAACATATTCTTACGTACAGCATTATTGCCTCAGTTGGAAAAAATCCAGTAATATAACATTTCAAATGTTCTGACGTTCCCACGCCAGTGTTTTTAAATATACTGCTCATTTTAATATAATTATTTGATTTTTGCAGATATGCCGACGCTAAGGATGATACCAGGAAAGACTCTTTGAGATAGGGTGAGGAACACGGCTATCCACGATATCTCCAAGGTGGAAGATGTCGTGAGATGGGGCACGCAACGAAAGATACTGGCATGTATGGATCCCACACCTCACAATTCTATGAATTGGTATAATCTATTTTAATAATGTTATTTTAATGTAAAATTGTTCTGGCAGGGCGATAACCTATATCTTTTGGATTAGACAATTTACTACAGCTGTTTTAGTTTTTCTCTGAAAAAAAAAAATGCTGTGATAGGTAAACATATCCTTACATACAGCATTAGCTGCCTCAGTTGGAAAAATCCACTAATATAACATTTCCAAATGGTCTGACGTTCCCACGCCAGTGTTTTTTTTTAATATACTGCTCATTTTAATATAATTATTTGATTTTTGCAGAGATGCTGACGCTAAGGATGATACCAGGAAAGACTCTTTGAGATAGGGTGAGGAACACGGCTATCCACGATATCTCCAAGGTGGAAGATGTCGTGAGATGGGGCACACAACGCAAGATACTGGCATGGATGGATCCCACACCTCGTTACCCTATGAATTGGTATAATCTATTTTAATAATGTTATTTTAATGTAAAATTGTTCTGGCAGGGCGATAACCTATAATATCTTTGGATTAGACGATTTACTTCAGCTGTTTTAGTTTTTCTCGTTATGCTGTGATAGGTAAACATATTCTTACATACAGCATTAGCTGCCTCAGTTGAAAAAATCCAGTAATATAACATTTCCAAATGTTCTGACGTTCCCACGCCAGTGTTTTTTTTTAATATACTGCTCATTTTAATATAATTATTTGATTTTTGCAGAGATGCCGACGCTAAGGATGATACCAGGAAAGACTCTTTGAGATAGGGTGAGGAACACGGCTATCCACGAGATCTCCAAGGTGGAAGATGTCGTGAGATGGGGCACGCAACGCAAGATACTGGCATATGATCCACACTGGCCAATTCTATGAATTGGTATAATCTATTTTAATAATGTTATTTTAATAAATTGTTCTTGGCAGGGCGATAACCTATAATATCTTTTGGATTAGACGATTTACTCAGCTGTTTTAGTTTTTCTCTGTTATGCTGTGATAGGTAAACATATTCTTACGTACAGCATTAGCTGCCTCAGTTGAAAAATCCAGTAATATAACATTTTAAATGGTCTGACGTTCTAATGCCAGTGTTTTTTTTAATATACTGCCTATTTTAATATAATTATTTGATTTTTGCAGAGATGCCGACGCTAAGGATGATACCAGGAAAGACTCTTTGAGATAGGGTGAGGAACACGGCTATCCACGATATCTCCAAGGTGGAAGATGTCGTGAGATTGGGCACGCAACGCAAGATACTGGCATGTATGGATCCCACACCTCACAATTCTATGAATTGGTATAATCTATTTTAATAATGTTATTTTAATGTAAAATTGTTCTGGCAGGGCGATAACCTATATCTTTTGGATTAGACAATTTACTTCAGCTGTTTTAGTTTTTCTCTGAAAAAAAAAATGCTGTGATAGGTAAACATATCCTTACATACAGCATTAGCTGCCTCAGTTGAAAAAATCCAGTAATATAACATTTCCAAATGTTCTGACGTTCCCACGCCAGTGTTTTTTTTTTAATATACTGCTCATTTTAATATAATTATTTGATTTTTGCAGAGATGCCGACGCTAAGGATGATACCAGGAAAGACTCTTTGAGATAGGGTGAGGAACACGGCTATCCACGATATCTCCAAGGTGGAAGATGTCGTGAGATGGGGCACGCAACGCAAGATACTGGCATGTATGGATCCCACACCTCACAATTCTATGAATTGGTATAATCTATTTTAATAATGTTATTTTAATGCAAAATTGTTCTGGCAGGGCGATAACCTATAATATCTTTTGGATTAGACGATTTACTTCAGCTGTTTTAGTTTTTCTCTGTTATGCTGTGATAGGTAAACATATTCTTACATACAGCATTAGCTGCCTCAGTTGGAAAAATCCAGTAATATAACATTTCCAAATGTTCTGACGTTCCCACGCCAGTGTTTTTTTTAATATACTGCTCATTTTAATATAATTATTTGATTTTTGCAGAGATGCCGACGCTAAGGATGATACCAGGAAAGACTCTTTGAGATAGGGTGAGGAACACGGCTATCCACGATATCTCCAAGGTGGAAGATGTCGTGAGATGGGGCACGCAACGCAAGATACTGGCATGTATGGATCCCACACCTCACAATTCTATGAATTGGTATAATCTATTTTAATAATGTTATTTTAATGTAAAATTGTTCTGGCAGGGCGATAACCTATAATATCTTTTGAATTAGACGATTTACTTCAGCTGTTTTAGTTTTTCTCTGTTATGCTGTGATAGGTAAACATATTCTTACGTACAGCATTAGCTGCCTCAGTTGGAAAAATCCAGTAATATAACATTTCCAAATGGTCTGACGTTCCCACGCCAGTGTTTTTTTTTAATATACTGCTCATTTTAATATAATTATTTGATTTTTGCAGAGATGCCGACGCTAAGGATGATACCAGGAAAGACTCTTTGAGATAGGGTGAGGAACACGGCTATCCATGATATCTCCAAGGTGGAAGATGTCGTGAGATGGGGCACGCAACGCAAGATACTAAGATACTGGCATGTATGGATCCCACACCTTGATATGTGCAAGACAGATTGTTATATTTATGAACTAATTTTGAAATGGTATGTACAGGTTGGATTAATTGGTTTAATTCCACTATTAGAGGCAGAACAGGAGTGTCGGACATCATCGGAAGAGTGGCAGCGCTAAAATGGCATGCCGCTCGCAGCCCTGATGATAGATGTACTGTAACCCGAAACCCAGGACGTCCTCAACTTCGATGGAGGGACGACATTGGATGCGTGTTGCCCAGGATCGACAGACATTGAATCAGATGGAGGAGGCCTACGCCCAGGAGTGAACGGATATAGACTCATGATGATGATGATACAAAACATTGAAACACCTACATTCAACATTTTAAATATTTCTGGAATGGGTAAAATTCTGCAACAATGAAAGTTCATTGTATGGAATGAATGCTTTAAATTATCAACTGATTTCTGTAGAATCACACTCCAAAGGAGAATTGATTCAATGTATATTTCCAGACATCACACAAATTTACAAATTTCGTCATTGGTTAAGTGAATGTGCATTATTAGCTTCATCTAATGGACATCAAAATCAAGAGTTTTGTTTCTCTAAACATTGTATTTCTAAGAGCATTATTATGACCTTGAATGGTATATGTATGAATGTTTTATGCAAATGTGATATAGTATATTTATTTGTTTTTTAATTTCACTTAAAATATTAAGGAAAAAATTAAGACTGGACGTTACAAAAATGGTTTAAAAATAAAGCTGAAAAAGATAAATATTAACTTTTTTTTGGGTGGCATCTTTAGGGTAACGTTTTAACTACACTATATTATTAAATCATAACGCGCTTTTGCACAGCTATGTTTAAGACCAATTGGCATCAAAAACTCATTTCAGACTTTTTGTAAACTTGCCACCTTGGTAATGCCCAGCCTTCAATTGTTCAATTCACATTAGTATTATTCAAGTTCACAGCAAGTTTGCTTGGATTAAACAAATGTTTTAAAGATATGAACTGAATTAGGATACACACATTCTTACACCTATACACATGTCATTTTATCCAATAAAATCATTGATATTGAACTTTAATTGTATTTCTTTAATATATATTGGGTGTATTTATATACTCTAATATAGCAATAGCGAAGCGTTGCCGGGTCAGCTAGTAAATAAATAAATACTTGTCCTGTCACACCTCCGTGGTGCATAGTCCCTCAAGTAACCTTCTCCACCCGATTCTATCGCATGTCTGATGCCTAACATCATCCCAAGTGAGGCCTGCTGCTCTAAAATCGTCCTGCAGGGCGCTTTTCCAGGTGGCTGTAAGTCTGCCTTGCTTTCTCTTTTCCCCCATAGCGGACCAGTCTAGTGCGCCCTGAGCGATGCAGGCTAGGTTCCGTCTCAGAGTGTGACCGATCCACAGCCATTTGCGTCTAGCGACTTGTCCTCTTATAAGCTTATCGCCTGCCATGGTCCACAGAACGGCATTTGACACTGTTTGGGGCCAAAAGATCTTAAATATTGAGCGAAGGCACCTATTTATAAACACCTGGAGTTTACCAATAAAGTCCGCGGTAGATTTCCAAGTCTCACATCCGTACAGCAGTATGCTTTTAACGCTACCGCTGAATATTTGGAGCTTGAGTTTTCTTTAAATGATACCAGAACGCCAAAGTCTAAAGTTATGGTATTTGAAAGGGGGCATATCTAATTTTATGCCCCAAATTGCCGCACAGAGGCGCTTCAAAGTTATCTTGGGATTCGTATTCTCAACAAGGTGGCAACAGAGGTAAACCTCTTAATATGCTTTATTTTTCAATCCTAGGTTTGGGTTCGCAGTCAATAAAAATCTTTACTGGTTCTATGGATCCCACTTGATTATTTTTAACGTAGTAGTTTCCCGTTCCTTTTCACATTTTTTTAATGCAACAGATTATTTAAACTAATTAATTGTATACCATAAATATAATTTACTTACAATTCACTGCGCTTGTTTGACGGCAAGAGAGGATAGAATGTCAATGTGTTATATCATTCTGCGGAGTCATCAATTCATACCTGCAACAAGAAAAAAATAAGTATACTCGTAAATATATTATTCAGAAAAAAACAATAGTTCTCATAGAAATAGTGATAGACTTAATATCAAACAAATAAGCCATCACGCCTTTTCTCCAAAGGGGTAGGCGGAGAGAATGAACAGTCACATAACTCAATACATACAGCAAGTATACACGCATCTCTACATTCCTCCCTTATATCTTCTTCTTCTTCAGCCAGTTGGGACCTTCTACTCCTGGACATAGGCATCCTTTCATATTTTCCACTCCCTCCATTTTAAGAGCTGTTATACATCGTTTTATCACACATACGTCTAAGGGATCTCATCTATACCGGAATTATTCTGCTCTCATCCTTCTTATACAAGTTCCATGCTTCACTTCCGTACATCAGGGTTGATATGTGAACGCTGCAATGATATTATAATTGATATATTGTATATATTTCAATTTACAATGAAAACAAAAATAGTCGTTCACAATGGAGTTTTATTTTTAATAGTACCAAACTTGATTTATGGAAGTGAAGCGTGGAACTGGCAAAAAAAGGATGGGAGCTGATTAAATGCGGTGGAGATGAGATCCCTAAGACGTATGGGTGGTAAAACGATGTAAAAAAAATTAAATGCTAATATAGAGCGAAAGAAAGTATTATCACAAAATAGTGAAAGGATAACTGCGTTGGTTTGGACATATGAAACGCATGGATGAAAGAAGATTGGTTAAGAAAGTATTCGTTAACGGTGTGAATGGAATACGAAGTCGTGGGAGACTGAGAAAATTTTGCATGACCAAATTAATCAAATTTTAAAGGTCGGCCATGTTACAAGTCGGAAGAATCGACGTGCGTGTATGACTCGCTGTATAAATGTGGAGGAATCCAGCGATGTTTATCAGGATTGAGTAGTGTGACGGTACATTCTCTCTGCCTGCCCATTCAGATGAACGGTGCGATGGTAAATTAGTTTTTAAACACATCTAAATGCGTTCATTACATCACAAATTAAAAAGTTAAAAGTTAAAATCACGCTTTAAAAGTTAGTAAGTTATTATTATTATTATTGAAGGCAAGCCATTACAGGGTGTGCAGGAAAGAGAATCGGCTTATTGCTTTATTTCGTCTCTTCTACTTTCATCTCAATTATTCACGTACTCTTCGGCGAGGGCCATTAACCGAGCACTTCCGAGAAGAGACGATAAAAGGGTGAATTTGACTTGAAAGGGATAGGGCGAAATATATACTGATATAAAAATCTGGTATCATTGTAATTGGGTTACAAAACTAAAGAAGCCCTAATGGTTTGTCATGAAGTTTTCATCACATTCCATGTATCCAAACCATCTAAATGATTCTTTGATTATTTTGTTCATAACACCATCATTCGCACCGCATTCACTTCTTACATTTTCATTCGACACTCTATCATACACGGAGTATTCACATATCACAGATCTCATTTCTACTTTCATCCTGCTTTTTCCAGATTCATGCTTCGCTTGCATACATAAGGGTCGGCACAAGAACGATAGAACGAAGATATAGGTTTTTGTTGGCGATGACAACTTTAAGTGCACCATTCACTTTGTTGCCTGCCCCAACCCTTATTTCAATATCCTTCTCCATCTTTTGTTAACATACTTCCTAAATGTTCATTGGTTATCTTAAAGTTGTCATCGCAAACAAAAACCTATCCAAAAAAGCAAGAATGGCAGTGCACAATGGTGTTCTTCTACCGACCCTCATGTATGAAAGCGAAGCATGGAACTGGCAAAAAAAAGGATGGAAGTAGAATAAATGCTGAAGAAATGAGATCTCTTAGACAAATGTGTAGATACTCTGTGTATGATAGAGTGTCGAATGAAAATATAAGAAGTGAATGCGGTGCGAATGATGGTGTTATGAACAAAATAATTAAAGGATCATTAAAAAATTTGGTTTGAAAATATGGAAAAAATGAATGAAGAAAGAATGGTAAAAAAATGTTAACGATGTAAATGAAACCAGAAATAGAGGTAGACCGAGGAAAACGTGGCACGACCAAATAAATCAAATATTGAATGTCAGCCATGTGAGGAGTCAGATAAAACGACGAGCGAGCATGACACAATGTATGAATGTTGAGGAAGCGACAGAAATATGTCAGGAAAGAAAAGTGTGGCAGTCCATTCTTTCTGCCTACCCCTTCGGGGAGACGGCTTGATGGTTAGTTAGTTTTTAGTTAATTGGAATGCCATGTTTCGCCTGCTAAGGCAATATTAAATGTTAGGGTGTAATCATTATAGTTTTTTTGATAAACATGAAGCCCTAAAACTGTGGAATTCCATAATGATGGAACTTTCAATTTTTGGTATTTGTGGAATTCCATAATGATGGAATTTTCAATTTTTGGGCTTAATAATTTCATCGACGGGAGGGTATATCTTCTTCCAATGACGAAGGCATAATATGTTCGAAATTTATCGAGAAAGATAAGCTTAGAGGTGAAAAAACATTGTTTTACATTATATAAAAATCGTCATATCAGAAATGGTTAAAGAATAGTTTATTAAAATATTGGCTGTGTCATACACATTACTCTGGATTAAACGAAATCGAAATCAAAAATCATTTATTTTAACCGTATGAATTGAGTAAATGAAAAAAAAATTGGACCCTTATCTAGATTTGCGAAGTTATTCGCGTGTCAAAACCACAAATAAGTAACGCTGCCAAATCGAATCTCACAGAATACGTTTAAATTAATCTGGGTGTGTTTATCTATATATAAAAGGCACACGAACGTACGCCCCTGGAAATAATTACTAAGCTGATTTTAAATAGATTCCGCTTTCGCGACTGTGTGTGCGGTCGGGAAAGGGTTAACACAAGAGCGTAGCGTGATACTTTTTATGAAATGAAACACATTAATTATTGTTTCTTTAACAATGATGTAAAACTCCATATTAAATAATTATTATGAATGAAAACATCTGTCTTCAAGGAGTTTTATTATATTTCAGATATAAGATGGAATACCGAACGACGAAATAAGGAAAAAATGTAAGGCAATTATACACCATCACTCAGTCCTTTACCCCTCCTGCAATCAATGCGGATAAAAATAATAAAAAAATTCTCCCCGATAGCCCACTACGTACTCCGCCATATAAAATGATCTCACGCAGGATGCTATCTCCTACCACAACTCCATCCAGGCACTGCTCCTCTTATCTTTCTCTCGGAAACAGACTTTTTTATAAATACAATCCCAACCCTAACTGGTCTTCCATTCCTTGACAATAATGTAAGACTTTATCATAAACCCTAAATCCCCCCTCGCCCTCTTTCGGAGGGACACTCCGGGCCATACATTTAGGCCTATCATAAAACAACTACCAAATAACATTCCAACAATGTTTCCATCAGACGTAAGAGGAATAGCCATTAGAGCTGAACCTCTGTAAGCCAGAAGATCCAGGTCCAAGTCCAAGTACACATAAAGGTTCGAAAAATGACGAAAATTTGACATTTGATATATTATTGTAACACCTGATGATGTCAACATTGGTTGACGAAACAGCTGTCGGGAAAAATAAATCAGTTCATTAACTCAAATCAGTTTATTAACTCAATAGACGTTACAAACAGGAAAATGTTTAAGGTTTAATACAATTGTGAAACATAAAAGAATTTTTTTTTAATTCAACAGTTTATACAGATGATTGCATCATAAGCAAAATTAAAATAGGATCCATCAGATGGTTTGGACATATGGAACGAATAGACAAGAGAAGAATGGTTAAAATGTTGAATACAAGCAGTGAATAAGTAGGCTGACTTTTCGTGCACATGTTGAGAGGATTTGTGGCACTGCACTGAAGATGTTGGGCTTCATCGTCCGGACCGGCAGAGTTCTCAGGGATCCCAATGTGCTCAGAGTCCTATACAACGCATTGGTTCGGAGCAGACTCGAAGGTGGTTCTGTGATATGGAGTCCTCACGAGGCGAGATATTCCATTATGCTGGAGAGGGTTCAGAAAAAATTTCTGAGGTATCTCTACATGAGGGAGTATGGTAGCTATCCTTGGCTCTATCCCACGGCATTTCTTTTGGGAATGCTCGGAACCAATTCTCTACAGCTTCGAAGAGATGGACATCTAATTACCCATTTCTTTAGATTAATTAGGGGATACTTCGAGAACTCGGCCGTACTGGAGGGTGTTCGGCTTTTTGTCCCCGATAGATATCTCCGACAGCGACAGCACAGATTGTTTTACCTACCGGCTGCCAGAACCAATCTGCCTCTGGTGACACCGGTGGGAAGAGCAATTAGTCTGCTGAACGCGGTCTCCTCGGAGATCGACGTCTTTCATGTTAGTGAAAGTACGTTCAGAAGGCAAATACTCTAAATTCTGGAGAGTATCCTGTCTTCCTAATGTTGAACCATCTCTTATGGGTTTCTGGTAGTATACTATATATAATATATTATTTTACCTGTTCTCAATAGATGCCTTAAAAATAAATTTTGTAATGTCTGTTGATGAAATAAACTGATTTGATTTGATTTGATTTGAAAAAAATAGCCACATTCAAAGTCAACGTGCATGTTACGATGTATGAATGTGGAAGAACCAAGAATGGTATGTCAGGACAGAACGGTATGGCGGTCCAACCTCTCTGCCAAACGGCGTGATGGTTAATTAGTTATTTAGTTGAGTTGACTAATTTGATTTATGAATGAAAACGTCTGTTTTCTACAAGTTTTATTTTATTAAATGGGAATGTCATCCTTCGCCTTTTAAGGTCACTATCAAATGTAGCGAAAATCAAACGCGTAGTTGTCTATATACCTGAGTAAACAAAGCAACCATTCTTCATAAATCTGCTGGGATTAGATAGAAACAAATTGTTGTCAATCATGCATATGCGGTTCATCGTGCGCTTTGAGCGTAATTGGTGCGATGACCATGAAGGATGAATACTTGAACATTGCGATTAAAAAAGTATTGCAATTGAAAATCGGTACGCTACTGAAAGCAAGGTCGCACCGATAGATTTATGAAGGGTTAGCGATACGGTATTAACACTTTCGCGATTAATGAGATCGATTTGTTGTTTGGGCGCCAGGAGCTAAAAATATTTTGGGTGAGAAAAAAAAAAAACTTTAAAAATCAATACACATTCAAGAATTTTTTTTTCGAATACTCCAATGTAAATTGCTAAATTGGTAAATGTAGTGAACATATAAAATATTTAATTCGTAATCCATTATTTTATCAAATTTTTAATTTGAGAATTGAAATTTAAACCTTCCTTAAAAACCGGAAAATACCAATCAACCTGAAACAAAAAGTCTATGAAGCCTGTGTTCTGCCAGTTGGTACTTATGGTCTTGAAACTGTTACATTGTCCAAACAAAGTGCCGAGAAACTACAAGTGACCCAAAGAGCCATGGAAAGAGCCATGTTAGGAATAAGCCTAAGAGACAGGGTCAGAAACGATACGGTGAGAGAAAAAATAAAGGTCACTGACATCATCCACCGGGTGGCGACTCTAAAATGGCAATGGGCAGGATACGTAGCCAGAAGCTCAGATGAAAAGTGGACAAGAAGACTGCTGACTTGGAGACCGTGGACGGCAAAGAGAAGTGCACGGCGACCGCAACTACGATGGAAGGATGACCTGAACAGTCACGTCGGAATAACCTGGATGCAGTTTGCACAAGACAGAGTGACATGGAAGCGAATGGAGGAGGCCTTTGTCCAGGAGTGGACGGGAATAGGCTGAGGAAAAAGAAGAAGAAGACATAGAAGGACGACAGCATGGAAATACTTTCTCATACGTTCTTTTAACCAGTTCCGTGCTTTACTTTTATTGCAAGGATCGGCACTAGAACAGCAATGTTCACTGCCATATTATATCGTCCCGTATTAATAATATACAATATACGAGTATAACGATAACTTTAGACCAAAGGGGTATTGGTCCATAACTGGGTAGTGGTCACATCATCATCATCGGCTATCCCTCGTGTCCGAGGATGACTGTCCTTCACGGTTGTGGGTCTGCATGTGACTGAAGAGCCCGATCCTGGACCCACATATTCTGGGGCATCTGGGGCAGGGGAAGACTCTTGTAATGGAGCCATCACCGTCTCCCAGTGGTCTTTCCTTTCACCTCCACCTCCTCTCTGCGACGTCGTCTCTGCGCTGTGTTTCAAAGTCTTGTGTGCCTCTATGTACTGCTGTTCTCCACCTAGGTCTGTCCTCTGCAGTCTTTTCCCAGCAATCAGTCGATGCCAGTCTTTGGGCAATTCGGTCTGTGTTCACTTACTGGTACAATATCCCTAACATTTGGTAGCAGTCACATATTGGTACAATCTCCCTAGGTCTGTCCTCTGCAGTATTTTCCCGGCAATCAGTCGATGCCAGTCTTTGGGCACTTTGGTCATCGGTCACATACTGGTACAATCTCCCTAACATTTGGTAGCGGTCACATATTGGTACAATCTCCCTAGGTATGTCCTTTGCAGTCTTTTCCCAGCAATCACAGTCGATGCCAGTCTTTGGGCACTTTGGTGAGTGGTCACATACTGGTACAATCTCCCTAACATTTGGTAGCGGTCACATATTGGTACAATCTCCCTAGATCTGTCCTCTGCAGTCTTTTCCCAGCAATCACAGTCGATGCCAGTCTTTGGGCACTTTGGTCAGTGGTCACATACTGGTACAATCTCCCTAACATTTGGTAGCGGTCACATACTTATCCAATAATCGCAGTATCGCGCGTAGCTTAGAAATATTTTCTCATACATTGGAACATTATGAGAAAGTATGTTATCACACGTAATAAACATATTAAATAAAATAAAAATATTTCATACATAAACAACAATAACAGAATCCATTTCGGCCTAGAGTGCACGTGTACATCACGGCGGGTGTGAGGCTGCCATATTAAAAGGGGCCGAGTTGCTTTCTTGCGTTCAGGCGCCGGGCAGGGAAGGCGACAAGTCGAATTATTTATTGCCGGCCCTATCTTTATATAATCATAATAATATATATACATTTGTGATTTTATTTACTTTCGCACGCGTAAATACCGTATTTCTGGAATGTTTACGTTTATATGAGGATTATTATTATTTTCCATTAGTTCGTTTTCACAACATATTTCGTTCAACCCTTTCATATCAAATATTTATTTTAAATATATGTATATATTTAAAATAAAAGGTTGCTATCGAATTAAAGACAATAGTATGAAAAAAAATACCATTTTAGCCGACATTTCCATATCGAGGAGTAGGCAGAGAAGCCCACCCCCCGGGGAAAAGCGAGAACCCTCTACATTTATTCATCGTAATACGGACGCTCTTCGATTTTACCGATTTCGAATGTGGCCACCTTTTAGTAATTGAATGATTTTATCATGTCATGTTTTCCTAGGTCCAGAGATGAGGTCTGTAAGACGTATGTGTGGTAGAGCGGAAGAAGGTATTATGAACAAAATTATGAAAGGATCGCTGAGATGGTCCGGACATATGGAACGCATGGATGGAGAAAGAATGCTTAAGAAAGTATACGTTAATGATGTAAATGGAGTACAGAGTCGAGGCATACTAAGAAAATATAGCATGAACAAATTAATCAAATTTTAAAGGTGTTTGTTTTAAAGGTTTCAAATTTATTGTTAGAAGTCGGAAGAATCGACGTGCGTGTATGACATTCAATATTTGATTGATTTGATCGTGCCACGTTGTCCTCGGCCTTCCTCTATTTCTAGCTCCGTTCACATCGTTTACATATACCTTCTTCACCATTCTCTCTTTACTCATTCTTTCTATGTGTCCAAACCGTCTTAACGACCTTTTAATTATTTTGTTCAGGTTGTTAAGCCGTCTCTCAGAAGGGGTACGCAGAAAGAAAGGACTGCGACATTTACGGGACACACCGATGCGGCACTCCATCTTTCTCTTTTCGGCCCCGCGAGAGACGCGGTGTGATGGGTTGCGAACCCCATCGCCACCAATAGGCATCTCCCGCGCATACTTCGATGGTCCAACGTCCACAAAATTAATCTAAAACAAATTGTATAAAATAAATTTAACACATAATGTTATTTTAGATTGTGAACTTGTTGTCAGCTGGACGATTCGGACATTTGACGAAACATGGCATTTCCATAAAATAAAATCAAACTTCTAGATAACACACGTTTTAATTCGTATTAACATATTAATAAATAAGTAATTAGTGTATATTTATTAGGTTTTTAAAATAAAAGTTAATACGTCTCGTGGCAACGGTAGGAAAAAGGGTATTTGAATTCAGGAAAAAAAGGGTTGTTTTTTTTCTCTTCCATTTTGGTCATTCGAGTGTTAGCTAAACTACCCCTTACTGTGGTAATGTATAACGGAAAGAGAGATACACATACGTGAAATACCTCCCTCCTTATATTCTTTAAAAACCCTTGTGTAGCCGAGAAAAATGCTAAGGTCATTCAATATTGGTGTAAGTGAGATTTTTTGTAAACATAAAAAAACAGTGGATAACGTGGAATAAAAATTAAATAAACACAAATGTCTGGATCGTCCAGCTGATGACAAGTGCACCATCTAAAAGAACATTATGTGTTAAATTATTTTTCTTTGTTATTTTATTTTATATTATTGTATTACAGATAATTTGTTTTAGATTTATTATGTAGACGTTGAACGATCGAAATGTGCGCGGGAGATGCCTTTTGGTGGCGATGAGGTTCGCAACCCATCACACCGCGTCTCTCGCGATGGCGAAAAGAGAAGGATGGAGTGCCGCATCGATTAAAGTGTGGCAGTCCATTCTTTCTGCCTACCCTTTCGGGGAGACGGCGTGATGGTTAGTTAGTTAGTTAGTTAAAAAAAGTTATTGCTAAATATATTTAAACAAAACGTATAAAAGCAAAGCATGAAACTTGCAAAATTAAGGTTAATATATTGTATAATAAACGAAGCATATAACTGGTAAAAGAAGGATGAAAGTAAAATAAATGCAGTAGAAATGAGATCTCTTAGAATAATGTGTGCTACTTTGTGTATGATAGAGTGTCGAATGAAAATATAAGAAGTGAATGCGGTGCGAATGATGGTGCAAAAATTGATATCGGCAACGTGAGGAGTCAGAGATATCAACGCGCGTGCATGACACGATGTATGAATGTTGAGGAATCGTGAGAAATATGTCAGGAAAGAAAAGTGTGGCAGTCCATTCTTTCTGCCTACCCCTTCGGGGAGACGGCGTGATGGAAAAGTACCACCTTCTTCAACTGATATTGGAGGGGAAAATAGAGAGACGCCGAGGGCCCGGTAGGAGACAGATGTCCTGGCTGCGAAACGTGAGGGAATGGACCAACATTAGTTAGTTAGTTATTTAGTTTTATGAATGTGACCGCTTTTCAGTATTTGATTAATTTGGTCATTCCATGCTTTCCTTCGTCTTCTACGACTTCTATTTCCTCTAACGTTACTGGTGTTCAAGGG
This sequence comes from Lepidostoma basale, assembly GCA_022606425.2. Lineage (NCBI taxonomy): Eukaryota > Metazoa > Arthropoda > Insecta > Trichoptera > Lepidostomatidae > Lepidostoma > Lepidostoma basale. The sequence continues at coordinate 94,106 of JAHDVF020000785.1, read as the reverse complement.
CTTAATCACGAATTCGTCTCAAAACCATCAATTCCTCAGTGTTCTGGACGATTTCTTCGGCCCATTTTTTTCATACGTATTTTTTTTTATATGATTAATTGTTTATAAAATGTGTTTTTATAAGTACCGATGTTTAAAGTTGTTGTAAGTTCCGATGTTTTGAAGGTTTTTTTTTTTTCATTTGTGTTTTTTTTTTTTTATATTAGTAATTGTATTTATATAAAATGTTGTTTTATAAGTTGTAAAATATTTCTGTAATTTTTTATAACTTTATTAAATAAATAAATAAAATTTGATGGCTTTGATGAAAGTTTTCACGGCTTCAGAAGGATTTGGTCAACACACAAATGTTCGATTTTTACAACGTTATTGACGCGCGTCCGGAAAAGCGGGTGGAAAAGAACGTTTTATTAGAAGGGCTGAGCTACAAAATACAGCCTCGCTGCCATATTGTAAGGATGCAAATTGCCCAAACATAATACAACCTAATGAAATAAATTCTATGTGAAATAATATATTTTCGGCATTCTCGAAACATATTTACCTACTCGTACGTATCATCATGGCGTTCCTTCCGTATGGTAAAAATCTAAATAAAAAAGGCAACGTTCGTATATACGTACGCTGTAAACTTAAAAACTACTAACCGGATTTTACTGAAAATTTTACTGCTTGTTCTTTTAAGAGCTAGGAGTATTTAGACAATGGTTTAAGTTTAGGGATATAATTTTCTTTAATGAATAACAACCTAGCCAAAAACATATTAGGTGTATAACTTTGCTTCCGCCGTTTTGCAATAGATGGCAGTAGCGGTAAGTGGTAGTTGGAATAAATAGATCATAGATGTCATACAATAAGCTTAAGTATTTGGAAACATAACGCCATCGAAATATTAGTCGATTTGTGTCTGCATCATAAAGTTATTCCCGATTAAACATGTCAGCTTACGAGCCAAATTCTCGTCATTTGCGGGAGGTTTTAATTTTATGCTTTAATATGAAGAAATCTGCGGCTGAGGCTCATCGAATGCTCTCAAATACCTATGGTGAGGCCGCTATTAGTGAAAGAACGTGCCGAGAGTGGTTTCAACGCTTCAAGAACGGTGATTTTAACGTCGAAGACCAGCATGGCGGTAGAAAAGAGAAGGTTTTCGAAGATGCAGAATTGGAGGCATTACTTGATCAAGACTCGTGTCAAACGTAACAAGAATTGGCAGGATCATTGGGAGTGACGCAACCGGCCATTTCAAAACGCCTGAAAGTCACGGGAATGATTCAGAAACAAGGAAATTGCGTGCCGTACGAGTTAAAGCCGAGAGATGTTGAACGGCGTTTGTGTGTTTGTGTACAGCTGCTTGCAAGGCAAAGACGGAAGGGATTTCTGCATCGCATTGTGACTGGGGACGAGAAATGGGTTCATTACGATAATCCCAAGCGCAGAAAATCATGGGGATATCCCGGCCATGCTTCCACGTCGACGGCCAAACCGAATATTCACGGTTCCAAGGTTATGCTCAGTATTTGGTGGGACCAGCTCGGCGTAGTGTATTATGAATTGTTAAAACCGACTGAAACAATCACAGGCGATCGTTATCGAACGCAATTAATGCGTTTGAGTCGAGCATTGAAAGACAAACGGCCGCAATACAACGAGAGACACGATGAAGTGATTTTACAGCATGACAATGCTCGACCCCATGTTGCGAAAGTGGTCAAGACATACTTGGAAACTTTGAAATGGGAAGTCCTACCCCACCCGCCGTATTCTCCAGACGTTGCTCCCTCGGACTATCACTTGTTTCGATCAATGGCACACGGCCTAGCTGACCAGCAGTTCCGGTCTTATGAAGAAGTAAATCGTGGATCGCTTTAAAAGTTGACCAGTTTTTTCAACGCGGGATTCGTATGCTGCCCGAAAGATGGGAGAAGGTAGTGGCCAGCGATGGACAATACTTTGAATCATAAATGTATAACCAGTTTTTTACGATAAAGCCTCGAATCACGGAAAAAAACGGCGGAAGCAAAGTTATACACTTATATATTAATATGTAAATTTAACATCTTCTTCTTCTTCACTTTTGATAGACTCAGGAGTCTGTTATTTCAGGCGGGTCCTCTTGAGACGCAGAACTCCAGCTTTCTCTCCACCGTTTCGGGGGTCTTCCTGGTCGTTTGACGTTCCATGGAGAGCTTTGTATGGTATCCTATTTGAGCTCATTCTTTCTACATGTTGATGCCAGTATCGCCGTCTTTGACATCCCCATCTGACCACATCTTCGACATCGCAGATTTCTCGGATTACTGTATCCCTATCTCGATCACGTAGGGTTTTGCCAGCTATAGCGCGGAGTGTTTTCATCTCGGTTGTCCTGAGCATGCTCTTTGTCTTTACAGTGTTTCTCACAAAGTACGAAATGCATGACCCACATAAGTAGACGCAATGGACGACTGCTGTACCAGCATATTTCATGATTAAATATATTGCACGGATAACCGAAAAAACCTGACGTTGTACCTACATATCGCAATGATGAAATACATTGCATGGACAAAAGTGATGAATCAGGGCCCGGATTCATTCACACAGGTCACTAGAGGTTGTCCAGCAGAGCATCGTGTGCAAAGGAAGCAAAATATATAAAAGCGGTTCACCGACCACCCGATACGTCATTCCTTCTTGCGACTTCTAACAGACACGAGTCCACGTTATCAAGTCTACGTACGAGGAACCTCCTACTCTCTCCCGCTGAGCTACGCCACTATCAACCCTGCTACGTCACGTAACTTCCGACGAGTCTTCGCTCCAGCTGACTGACGCTACCGCACAGCGTGTCATCATCCTCAGCTGCTCGCCGCCCGGACTCCGCCCCCGTTACTGACAACACCCGCGCACCGCTACTGACCTTCAACACCCGCTGTTCCACTTTGCCATCGCCAATCAAAAATAAACGCTGAAATTTCCACTGCTTTTAACTCTCACCACATCCCCCAAAGGTATTAAGGAAATACACAACATAACATGTGGAGAAAAGTATTACAAGTACGTATCATTAAGTAAAAAAATATATGTTCAACCATTATTTTTAATAACTTTAAAAAAATGTAAAAGCCTTTGAAACGGAATAACCATCACATTACGCGCACGCTAAAAAATAAACATTAAAAATGTTACATATCCATTTCGCAGCGGCGTTTTGTGAAGTTCATATTAACATAATGAAAACAAGGAACACGCCTGGATATTATGGCTTTCGGTAGGGTAGGAGTTATTCACTTCAGCACTGAAAAATAATAGCACGATACGTATGTATTTAAATTCAGGCGTACTCTTGAAAACGGATAAGCTAACAAAAATACAGAATATTACTGTAACCCTTATGTGTAGAAGTGAATCATGGAATTGGCAAAATAAGGATTTAAGTAGAAAAAATGCATTAGAAATGAGATCTCTTAGAAGAATGTGTTCAATAAACCTGCGTAAACAAATAAAATATCGAAAGAATCATTAATATGTATTTATTGTTTCTTGAACAATGATGTAAAACTCTGTATTAAATAATTAATATAAATGAAAACGTCAGTCTTTTAGGAGTTTTATTAAGTTTTATATGGAATGACATTTTTTGCCCTTCTAAGGCATTTCCCCTAGAAGACAGACGTTTTCATTTATATTAATTATCATAAATATGATTTGGGCACATGAAACAAACAACAATGTATCAATGAAAGGAGAAACGGACGTTTACAATGGAGTTTTGGTACTAACACTGATCCGCCGCCCTTCTAAGGCATTCAAAGGCAAAGTCTTTGAAGAGCGAAACATGTCATACCATATAAAAATTAATAAATTTCTGGATGAATGTCGTTTTCATGTATATTAATTATCATTAATATGGTTTAGGCACATGTTATAACACTAATAACACTTAAAATATTTCTAAGCAAAATATATTAAAGGAAAAAAGTCACGGGGTTAAATGGGAAGCGGACTCATGGACACATGACAGCGGGAAATGAAAGGAGGAACAGAGGAGACTAATGCGGAATGGCGTGAGTACGCACAACGTTATTATACAGCAGACATGGGACAGGTCAAGGGAGTGTAGAGTAGTCATGTAGAGATATCTCAGAAATCTTTTCTGAACCCTCTCTAACATGAGCGAGTGTCTCTCTTCATGGGGACTCCATATCACCGAACCACACTCGATCCGGCTCCGGACCAATGAGTTATTAAAAATTTGCAAAACAAAGGGATTCCTGAAAACTCAACCATTTCGGAAAATAAATCCAAACATTTTCAGTGCAACTCCACATATAATCTCGATGTGAAAATGGATAAGAACCTTTTCAAGGGAGTCGGCTCAATTGGAATACTAAAAATTTACCCGGTAATGTTCGTTTCTTTTAAGAATATTTCACCTCGCACTTAAGTAACATAACTACACCCTTTCATACTCTTGAATTGCTCATTTAATAAATAATATTATCTAATCATTATTTTAACTTTCTTACATATGGCAGTAAAACCGTATACACGAAATTTCCGAATACCCAAAAAAGACATGTGGTCTCTCCGGAGGGATAGGCAGAGAGGATTGACCGCCATACTGTTCTATCCTGAGATAACTATCGCGCTCCTCCACATTCACAGCGTGACACGCACGCCCGTCGATCGTTCACTTGAGGAGTCGGAGAAATCGACGTGCATGCATGACAGGATGTACGAATGTAAGGAAGCGAGAGACGTACGCCAGGAAAGAAAAATGTGGCAGTTCAAATATGGTTAGTTAGTTCATGACATGGATTGGGCACGTATGTCGAGCCGAAGAGACCAGAGCAATCAAGACCCTGTACGCGTCTAGACCGACTGGAGTAAGACCTCTAGGAAGGCCTAGACAACGCCTAATGGACAATGTTCTGGCTGACCTGGCTAGGTTGGGCGAATCGGACTGCTGGGAGCAAAAGGCGCAGGATCGAGGAGCTTGGCGAAAAATCATCAAGGAGGCTAAAACTCTTTAAGAGTTGTATGGTCATAGGAAGTAAGTAAGTAGTAGTTCATGATATATGATATGTAAGCTAATGTATCGCCATTTTATTGTCACATGAATTCTATACTAGACCAATGACAGTGTGACAATCACACTGCCATCGTCGGAAATCGAACCCGGGACCTTCGGTATGGCAGTCATGGTTCTTGCTACTCAGCTACGAAAGTCGTGAAGTCCTTGTCATTTTCCATAAGAATGGACCACCACACTGCTCTATCCTAAAACACCTATTTAGCTTCCTCCACATTCACAGCGAATCATACAAACACGTTGATTCTTCCAAATTCTAACTTAACGGACCTAACCAAGAACCCTAGCAGTGTTCTGCAAGTGTTCATGTATGGTATTGAGACAATCACAATGTCACAAAAAAGCGCCAACAAGCTGAGAGTCACACAGAGAGCAATAGAGGGAGCCATGTTGGATATTAATAGGAATAAGGACATACAATCCAGGACAAACGTATCGAAATTAATAAACAAATAATTGAAATGAAATCCAGCTGAAGACGGCCATAACAGGCTGAAGAAGAAGAATAACCAAGAAATATAATTACAAAGTGGTGTTTACACCCTTGTGTATACGTGAGATATTTTAATTATTTTCTCGCTCTTAAGATCATTGTAGAGGCCCACAATATAATTTCACAATACTATAGCTAAGGAAGAAAGGATGCGCCATAAAGATTTCTCTCTTTGAATTCCAAATTTATATTTGCAAGACGAAATTATCAAAAACAAAGATTAAATCCAGGTCACAGGGAGAAGTAAAATTAAACGTAACAAATTATAACACATTTGAAGCAGTTAAGGGATGAAGCCAGTGGCGGTGTGCTATTTTTTTCGGTATCATAAATTCTTCTTCATAACTAACTAACTAACTAACCATCACGCCATTTCCCCGGAGGGGTAGGCAGAGGATGGATCACCACAATGCTCTGCCCTGGCATACCTCTCGGGCTTCCTCTACTTTCATACATCGTACCATGCACGCACGTCGATTATTCCGACTTCGAATGTGACCGCCTTTTAGTAATTGATTAATTTGGTCATGCCATGTTTTCCTCGGTCGTCCTCGGCTTCTTTTTCCACTCACGCTGCTTGTGTACAACTTTTTAACAATTCTACTCTCATCCATTCGTTCCATATGTTCAAACCATCTCAGGGATCCTTTTTTAATTTTATCCATAATGCAGTCATCTGCCTTACATTTCTTTCTTATTTCATCGTTCGGTATTCTATCATACAACGTTTTCCCGCACATTCTTCTTAGTGATCTCATTTCTAAGGCGTTTATCCTGCTTTCATCCTTCTTTTGCCAGCTCCAAGTTTCACTTCCATAAATGAGGGTTGGCACTAGAACTCCATTGTGTACTGCCATCTTTGCTTCTGTGGATATATTTTTATTTGCAGTAATGACTTAAAGTGCGCCATTTATTTTATTCCCAGCACGAACCCTTCTTCTTCATGCTAAGCGAAAAAGGTCGTTCGCAATGGAGTTCTGGTTCCGATTGGCGTACATGGCAGAAAATGATATATGGCAGGATATCGCACGATAAAATAAGAAAGATTTTTTTTAAAGATAATCGAATAATTTTCAGACAGCGAAGAAGGGACTGGTATGGTCATGTTCAAAGAATGGACACCACCAGACTCTATTATATTGCACTACATAATCAGCCCCACGGGACTCGTCCTCGTGGAAGACCTCCTAAAAGATGGATGGACAGCTGGGAGTCTACCTCACAGGAGGAGCAACACTCCGGATAACATACCCCATAGGTCTACAACAAGGAAGAGGAAGATGAAGAATCATGTTTTTTAAGTACTTCCACTTTTGGCTTTATTTCGATAGCGACCGGTTTCGCCAGGCTCGCTGGCATCATGGAAATAAAGACAAAAGTGGAAGTAGTTAAAAATATCGTTTTATTTCATTATTATTTAAAAATGTACTTCCATCAAGAGATTTCGGTAAAATCATTTGATCATCTTAAATTATATGGTGTTCTTGTGCCGACTCTTATGTATGGAAGTGAAAAATGGAACTGGCAAAACAAAGACGATGACCTTCGTGGCAGAGTGGTAAGAGCTCTTACTACCATACCGTAGGTCCTGGGTTCGATTCGAGTGATTGTCACACTGCATTTGGTCTGGTGTAGGATTCACGTGACAATAAAATGGTGATAAATTAGCTACCTATCACATGGGTTCAAACGACCTATTGTATTAAAAATAAAATCAGAATAAATGCAGTAGAAATAAGATCTCTATGACGAATGCGTATAAAATCTCTATATGATAGAGTGTTAAATGCAAATATAATATAAGAAGTGAATGCGATGCGAATGAAAGTGTTATGAACAAAATAATGAATGGGTCGTTAAGATGGTTTGGACATGGAAAGAATTAATGAAGAAATAATGGAAAAAAACAATATATGCGATAACGATATAAATGGAATCAGAAATGGAGGAAGACCGAGGAAAATTTGACACGATCAAATATATTGAATGTCGGCCGAGTGAGGAGTCGGAGAAATCGATATGACACAAACTAAGAATGTTGAGAAAAGTATGTCAGGAAAGCAAAAGTGTGGCGGTCCACTCTTTGTGTCCACCTACTCTTTCGGGTTGACGACATGATGATGAGTTAGTTAGTTAGTTAGATAGACTTGGATGCGGAACAAAGATGGCAGTTAGCAAGAGAGATTTATACTAGTTGGAAGAATTTCCTTATTAGCATGGACCGTTCTTGTAAGACGAACAAAACACTCGGCGTCGTCACGTTTTCTTTACGTTCTAATTCTCCCGAGAGGGTAGGTTATATATTTAAGGTTAATGCGTACATTTATCCTTGGGAGTATCCTTACAGGCCCTCCTGGTGGCGGAATTATGAACTACAAGGGTGTCTAATGGCACGATAATTAAAAGGGAGTAGGTAAACGAGCGCCGCGCATAGAGCTCTTCGCGCAAATTGCGTATATTGGGGTGTATTAGCTACACGGGCGGCACGTGGAAATTACACAAACAACACACAAAATATTAATTATGAAAAAAAAAATTGTTCTGATTTTGAAAATTTCGTTCGGTTTATGTGGTCCTCCCGTAAATTTTGAGATATTTCGTGTATAAGTGAATTTTTATGTATGGAAGCGAAGCATGGAACTGGCAAAAGAAGGATGTAAGTAGAATAAATTCAGTAGAAATGAGATCTCTTAGACGAATGTGTGAATACTCTGTGTATGATAGAGTGTCGAATGAAAATATAAGAAGTGAATGCGGTGCGAATGATGGTATGAAATAAATCAAATATTAAATGTCGGCCATGTGAGGATTCAGAGAAATCGACGCGCGTGTATGACACGATGTATGAATGTTGAGGAAGCAAGAGAAATATATAAGGATAGAAAAGTGTGGCAGTCCATTCTTTCTGCCTACCTCTTCGGGGAGACGGCGTGATGGTTAGTTAGTTAAGTGAATTATTTTGGCCAATTAGATTGTTGGCGCACTTTATAATAATTAGTTGTTAAAATAATACAAGATTTTTCGTGTACGAGTAGGTATATAAAGAATTTTGACAGGTGAAATTATTATGCCATGAAACGCCATAGTTGCATAACATCAGCAACACTACCATCTTGTCCGACCCTCTGCCGTCCACGTGTGATCTTTATGATCCCGCAAACCCTGGTTGTGGCATATTGGACGCACTCGTATGTTGATGTGCCGCAGCTAAAAGGAACACCCCTACAGAAAAACCCTGCTCCTCCTAGTAAAGGGGTTGGGCTTCAGGTCAACAACCTAACCTCGTAAAACAACCAACGTTAGGAAAACTTAAAAAAAAATCGTTTCATGGAGGAGGCTTAGACCCACCAAAGGTTGTAGCGCCGGAGAAAAATAATTTTTTTACGCGTCGTCACTGGAAGACGGAGCAATTGTAGAAATCGTTATTACTATACACGTATGAGAACCCACCGTTGTTTAGATGTAAATTGTATGAATATTCCACTTGGCGAAATTGCAAAACATCGAAAGTTCCAAGGAACAATACATATCTCAAGTGATATATAAAAATGTTTATATATAATTGCATGTTTGCTTGAAATATAAAAATTAACTTAATAAGCAAACTCGGTTATTGCGCACATTAAGAAGTAACACCACCTTCTTATTCTTAACAAATTAACTAACTAAGCATCACAACGTCTCAACGAAGGGGTAGGCTGAAAGAATGGACTGCTACACTTTTCATTCCTGGCATACTTAATACTCGCTTCCTCAACATTCATACATCGTGACATGCACGCGTGTCGATTTCTCTGACTCTTCACGTGACATTCAATATTTGATTTATTTGATCGTGCCATGTTTTTCTCAGTCTTCCGATATTTCTAGTTCCATGTGTCTAAACCATATTTACGATCCTTTCATTATTTTGTTCATAATACTTTCATTCGCACCGCATTCACTTCTTATATTCAATTACTTTAAAAATATGTGGAAAATCTGTGTATGATAGAGGCCTATTGTAGGGGATGAGATTCGCAACCCATCACACCGCGTCTCCCGCGGCGTGATTACAAAACTTACAAACTAACCATTACACCGTTTCCCTGGAGGGGTAGGCACAGAGGATGGACCGTCATACCGTTCTGACCTGACATACGTTCCTCCACATTCATACATCGCAACATGCACGCTCGTCGATTTTTCCGACTTCTGTTTGTGTGATTAGTTTGGTCTACCTCAGCTTCTCTTTCCACTCACACTGCTTGTATACAACATTTTAACCATTCTTCTCTCGTTTTATAATTTTACTTTTGATACAATCATCTGATTCTAGGTTCTGATTTTGAATATTTGGTTTGGTTCATATGGTGCTCCCGTCAATTTGGAGATATTTTGTGTATACTCGTATGTGAATTGTTTTGGTCAATTTGATTATTGCTGCTCTTTGTGATAGTTATTTGTGACAAAAAATACGTTTTTACTGTTTTGGTGATAAAACTATATAAGTTTTTTCGTTTATAAAAAGAATTTTGACAGGTGTAAAAATAAATTTTTCATTTGTTCCAATGACAATTTGAATAAATTCTTCAATAATATTTTTAAGTTCTTGCTGGTGTTGGATTGTTTTAAGTGCCTAATTACAGTAAATTTAAAAAAAAAACAGTGGATAACGTGGAATAAAAATTAAATAAACACAAATGTCCGGATCGTCCAGCTGACGACAAGTGCACCATCTAAAATAACAATATGTGTTAAATTATTTTTCTTTGTTATTTTATTTTATATCATTGTATTTCAGATAATTTGTTTTAGATTTATTATGTAGACGTTGAACGATCGAAATGTGCGCGGGAGATGCCTTTTGGTGGCGATGAGGATCGCAACCCATCACACCGCGTCTCTCGCGATGGCGAAAAGAGAAGGATGGAGTACCGCATCGATTAAAGTGTGGCAGTCCATTCTTTCTGCCTACCCTTTCGGGGAGACGGTGTGATGGTTAGTTAGTTAGTTAGTTACAATCATCTGCCATACATTTCTTTCATTGGATGGTTAAGGCATTTACCCAGTGGAAGGGCATAATGACGTTTTTTTAGGAATTTAAAACACATTTATTTCCACTTTGAGTTTACTTTTCTGACATGTTTCGAAGGTTTAACATCTTCAGCATCGGGAAAACGATATAAACATAAGTTTATATCGTTCTCCCATTAATCTCATCGAAACGAGTCCGAAAAATAAACTCATAAATGGAAAAAAAACCAGTTTTAATTCATAATAAATCCAGCATTCCTTTTTAGTTTAGAATTTCCAACCCACATATTACGATGATCCAATAAGCGAAATCTGCCCTTTTCAGGAATCGAGCCGGCAGGAAACAATTGAAAAATAGATCCTTTGAATGCGCACAAAGGTCCTATTCGTTTCGTATCACAAAAGGACGAAAACCCATCGCTTTCGGCGCGGAGTATGGCGTGCAGGAAAACCTCCTTCTTTATGGCCACTATCGGGGAATCCTTGGCGTCTTTTTTCTATTGCTTCCATTGGCTGCATGGAAATTTATTGTCAAGTCGGCCGTATTTATTGCCAGGTGCGTATCACTATACAGGAATACAATAAAACGTCGTTTATTGGAACGTCAATTATCCGGACAAGCCGAGATGACGAAGCGCAAAAAAAGTCTTCTTCCTTTTTTCTCCTTCACTTTTGATAGACTAAGGAGTCTGTTATTTCAGGCGGGTCCTCTTGTGACGCTAAACTCCAGCTTTCTCTCCACCGTTTCGGGGGTCTTCCTGGTCGGCGGTGTCCGTTTAGCGTTCCATGGAGAGCTATGTGTGGTATCCTATTTGAGCTCATTCTTTCTACATGTTGATGCCAGTATCGCCGTCTTTGACGTCCCCATCTGACCACATCTTCGACCTCGCAGATTTCTGGGATTGCTGCATTCCTAACTCGATCACGTAGGGTTTTGCCAGTTATAGCGCGGAGTGTTTTCATCTCGGTTGTCCTGAGCATGCTCTTTAACTTTCTCTCTATCTCTTTAGTGGTTGTCATGTCAAATAAACGTCTCTTTGGATAATCCATTGTTTTGGCGGAAATACTTTGATATTTCAACATTATTAACTGTTTAAATAAAAAAAACGTTATTACAAATATCCCAATTGATTTAATTCTGTCGCGACAGCTGTTTCGCATACCGATGTAAGCATCGTCAAGACTTGGTTCTATCAGTTGATTTTAAGACCTGACTAAGCTAACATCGGTTAGCGAAACAGCTGTCGCAACAAAATATAATCAAATGTTTGCTAATGTCCTAGAAATTCGAAACACGTCATTCCTATAAAATATAATAAAACTTCTAGAAAACAAATTCTTTAATTATTTATTTTTTATTGAACAATTATGTAAAATTTATTCTATGTTTCGCCATACTTTGTGTTGTAGATATTTGAAAGACCTCTTCATTTATATCATCATCATCAGCCGTCTGTCATCCACTGCTGAATGTAGGCCTCTCCCAAAGCCCTCCACCGCCCCCTATCCATTGCCGCTCCCATCCATCCATGTCCAGCAATCCTCTTCAGATCGTCGGTCCAGCGGGCAGGGGGACGTCCAACTCTACGGAATCCTGTACGCGGTCTCCACTCCAGAACCCGTCTTCCCCATCGGCTGTCGGTTCTCCGACAGATATGGCCAGCCCACCGCCACTTCAGCCCGCCTATCCGTAGAGCCACCTCAGTCACCTTGGTTTGTTGTCGAATAAATTCGTTTCTAAATCTATCCCTCAAGGTTATTCCAAGCATGGCTCTTTCCATGGCGCGCTGGGCAACCTTGAATCTGTAGACTAGACCTTTTGTCAATGTCCACGTCTCGGCTCCGTATGTTATGACTGGCAAAACGAACTGGTTGAAGACTTTAGTCTTGAGGCATTGTGGTATTTTGGAAGTGAAAACATGACGTAATTTCCCAAAGGCTGCCCAACCCAACTGAATTCTTCGGTTGGCTTCTTTCTCGAAATTGTTTCGTCCTAATTGTATGATTTGGCCAAGATATGGGTATTCTTGTACCACTTCGAGAGCCGACCCATCGACGGTTACTGATCCCGGGATAATATGTATTAATTATTTAATATGGAATTTCACATTATTATATTTTTCTTTTTTTATGTACTTTGTATACAACACTCACTTTTTAAACAAATTAAAATTAAATATCAAACATGTTACGGACAACCCAGCCCTTCTCGGTGATATTATAGAGATATTGAAAATATTATAAAATTGTAAAATTATATAGATATTTAAAATATTATAAAACAATGTTAAACATCTGATCATATTAGTAAACAATTTTATAATATTTTGAATATATAATATCACTGAGGAAGGACTGGGTAGTCCGAAACATGTTAGATATTTAATTTTAATTTGTTTAAAAAATGAGAGTTGTATACAAAATACATAAAAAAATAAAAATATAATTATGTAAAACTCCATATGAAATAATTAATATAAATTAAGACGTCTGTCTGCTAGGACTTTTATAAAATTTTAAATGGAATGACATGTTTCGCCCTTCAAAGGCATTATCAAATGTTTAATTATCAAAAGATTTGATAATGCCTCAGAAGGGCGAAACATGTTCCATATAAAATTTAATAAAACTCCAAGAAGACAGACGTTTTCATTTATATGAACTTTTTCATTCGTATGAATTGTTAGTTATTTAGTTAATTAAGCTTTAAAATGTGTTTACAGATGAAGGCAATGAGACGAACGGCTTACAAAGAAGAACGGAAAGCCATTTTATTGCACGAAGCCAATCTTCGAAAATTGGACTATGTCAAACAAGTTAAAATAACGGGAAATCTTCTCAGAGATCGACGTGTATGGGGGTGGGGACCAATTCATAAGATGGGGTGGGTCACCCTGTATACACACAGCCTCCTTGGGTATATAAAACTCTAAAGGCGACTCTGTACTTAAGACATAAGCTTTCCCGGTTATGTTACGTTTTCTCGTGAAATTGTTATTGCCGTTATGGGCAGATCTTGGCTTTGAAACGGGTGTCAGAAAGGCAATTCAGTATAAACATATATTTACATCTAAAAATCGACTGTTCAATTTCAAATAATATTAAATTATTTTTAAGTTTTATCGTTTTTATAAAGAATTTTGATAGGTGTAAAAATAAAATTTTCATTTGTTCCAATGACAATTTGAATAATTTCTTCAATATTATTAAAGTTCTTGCTGGTTAAGTGCCTAATTACAGCTAATTTAAAAAACGGTGGATACGTGTAACATAAATTAAATAAACACAAAAGTCCGGATCGTTCATGTCAACAAGTGCACCATCTAAAAATAACATTTTGTGTTAAATTATTTTTATTGTTATTTTATTTTATATCATTGTATTTTGTATTATTTGTTTTAGATTTATTTTGCGGGTGTTGGACGATCGAAGTGTGCGCGGGAGATGCCTATTGGTGGCGATGAGGTTCGCAACCCATTACACCGCGTCTCCCGCGGGGCGAAAAGAGGATGGAGTGCCGCATCAGTAAAAGTGTGACAGTCCATTCTTTCTGCCTACCCTTTCGGGGAGACGGTGTGATGGTTAGTTAGTTAGTTAGTTTTAAATTATTTTAAACTGTTAAATTAAATAACTTTGTTTTTTGTATCACAATTGTATTTTATTTTACGCGACAGCTGTTTCAATGGCCAATCATTGCGTAAATTTTGACCATCATTTTTAGACCAAAAGCACATTTTTTAACATATAGCAAATAATACTAAAAAATTAGAGAAATGAGAAAATTTTGTAATTTTAAAAGCAAAAAAAAATGTAAACTAAACGTTATAAACTAACTAACTAACCATCACGCCGTCTCCCTGAAAGGGTAGGCAGAATAAATAACCAAATTCCAGCTTATTCCTTATTAGTATATAGTACTTTAATAACTTTTCCTCTATACAATATAGCTAAAAAATAATAATATTCGCTTCAACTTTTGTCACCTTTCTTATTAATGTAATCTACTTCCTGCTAAAAAAAAAACCTATTCAAAAAAACTAGAATGGCAGTGCACAATGATGTCCTTCTACCGACCTTTAAGTATGGATGCGAAGCATGGAACTGGCAAAAGAAGGATGAAAGTAGAATAAATGCAGTAGAAATGAGATCTCTTAGACGAATGTGTGGATACTCTGTGTATGATAGAGTGTCGAATGAAAATATAAAAGTGAATGCGGCGCGAATGATGGTTTTATGAACAAAATAATGAAAGGATCATTGAGATGGTTTGGACATATGGAAAGAATGAATGAAGAAAGAATGGTAAAAAAATTATATGTTAACGATGTAAATGGAACCAGAAATAGAGGAAGACCGAGGAAATCGTGGCACGATCAAATAAATCAAATATTGAATGTCGGCCATGTGAGGAGTCGACGCGCGTGCATGACACGATGTATGAATGTTGAGGAAGCGAGAGAAATATGTCAGGAAAAAAAAGTGTGGCAGTCCATTCTTTTTGCCTACCCCTTCGGGGAGACGGCGTGACGGTTAGTTAGTTAGTTATAAAATATTAAATTATTAAACTTTTTTTTTAATCTATACAAATACTTGAATACAAAAACTGAATTTTTGTAATGTGTGATAATTGGGTTAGCCTTTCACATTACATTAATAAAGATTTTCTGCTTAATGCTTACATCTAGTCTCAATAGATGGCGCTAGTGTTGATTGAACAAAACTATGTGAAATGTTTTTCAACATGGTAGCATATATACAACTTTCAAAAATAATTGTCAGACGTGGTGTTCGTAAGAAGGGAGAAATGGGGAATGTTGTATTACATAAAGCGATCGCTTAATCCAACCAATGACAGGTCGTGAGTCCTGTAAACGCCTCGACCACCATATTCTCTTTCCAAAAAAATATATACATCTTCGTCTCTATTGAGATACAATTAATCCTAAAAAATGACTAACCCGCAATGGGTTAAATCCAGTATTTAGTGATTTAAATATGAACCTGGCAAAGACCACGAAAAGGCTTTAAATCAACGTAGATGGCAACAGAATCGAGAATGTCCAAGAATATATACCTGGGACACAATATTCGATTGGGCCGAGATAACCAAGCCGCAGAGCTAAAAAGAAGAAATTGGACTAAGCTGGACAGCTTTCGGAAACATGAGTTACATCCTTAAAAACCGGAAAATACCGATCAACCTGAAACGAAAAGTCTATGAAGCCTGCGTTCTGCCAGTTGGTATTTATGGTCTTGAAACTGTTACATTGTCCAAACAAAGTGCCGAGAAACTACAAGTGATCCAAAGAGCCATGTTAGAAATAAGCCTAAAGAAACGATACGGTGAGAGAAAAAACAAAGGTCACTGACATCATCCACCGGGTGGCGACTCTAAAATGGCAATGGGCAGGTCACGTAGCCAGAAGCTCAGATGAAAAGTGGACAAGAAGACTGCTGACTTGGAGACCGTGGACGGCGAAGAGAAGTGAAGGGCGACCGCAACTACGGTGGAAGGATGATCTAAACAGACACGTCGGAATAACCTGGATGCAGTCTGCACAGGACAGAATGATATGGAAGCAAATGGAGGAGGCCTTTGTCCAGGAGTGGACGGGAATAGGCTGAGGAAGAAGAAGAAGAGATTTGTATACATTCTAAATGTTGTATTGTATAATACTTTAGTAAATGAAAATAAAGAGTCGAAGCAATCGGAGGGGGGTGTGAGGAATGCGATTATTGTAGAGGAACACTTCCAATAAAACTAAACGACGGAATAAAGCGCCATCTAACGATTTCTGGACATTTAAAATTATTGCTGGATATGAAATATCATTGAGTGCGCAGAGAAAGTGATGAAAAAACAATACAGGATAAATTCTAACGTTTCTATCTCGTTCGTAACTTAGATATATTGCGAGAGAAAAAAAATATTACAGAAAAACAAAAGTGTTATAACGCCTCTTTAATGTTTAGCGATAAATCTTTTTTTTTTGTATAACAAACTTATATCATATAAACGATATTATCTTGATCACAGATTCCCAAAAGAGCACTAAAAAATAATTTTCATACATAGCACTCACTTTGATGTTAGACATTTTAAATTATTACATATTATGATTATTCTTTTGTTGAATCGCTCTTTACAGTGCGAGCTTTACAGAATTACAGTGCGAGCCAAATCCATGTCTTCTTCTTCTTCTTTAACAGCCGTTGTCGTCCACTGCTGGACATAGGCCTCCCCCATACTTCTCCATGTATGACATGTCATACGGGGGGTGTTTGGCATTACAACGCCACGCTTGCCAGACGGGTTGGCGAGATGTCCTTCCACGAGCAAGGGGGCATATATTATTTTATGCCCCAAATTGCCGCACAGAGGCCCTTCGAAGTTCTCCTATATTTAAAGCGATTCGTCTCTTAAATGAGGTTGCAAAAGAGGTAGACCTCTTTGGATGCAATAATGGCGAATTCGTAAATACCCTTACGATAAAGGCAGCAAGCAAATAACTGGCTTTTCCTATTCATAAGGTTCTATGTATATTTCCTTCGTTATTTTTTTTTTCACCCTTTACATCGATTTGGCTCGCGCTGTAATGATGTAAGGAGTTTTTTCAACAAAATAATCATAATAATAATAACGGAATATCTCGCCTCGTGAGGACTCCATATCACAGAACAACTTTCGAGTCTGCTCCGAACCAACGCGTTGTATAGGACTCTGAGCACATTGGGATTTCTGAAAACTCTTCCGGTCCGAATGATGAAGCCCAACATCCTCAGTGCTCACTAAACTAACTAACTAATCATCACGCCGTCTCCCCGAAAGGGTAGGCAGAAAGAATGAACTGTCACACTTTTACTGATGCGGCACTTTACCCTTCTCTGATGGGTTGCGAACCTCATCGCCACCAATAGGCATCTCCCGCGCATAAAAAATATATTTTGAATAATTTTGTACCCTGCTCTTAATACAACATGATCATATCCATTCCAAAAACGAAGTGTATGACATTCTCAAGAAATCAACTAAGATGCGAAATCTCCGTACGCCAAGAAAAAATTGAACAGGTAGACCAATTCAAATATCTCGGAAGCGAAGTAACCAGATCTAATGACCTCCCCAGAGAAGTAAAGTCACAGATAGATAAGGCTGAAGCGGTTGCAGGATGCCTGAAAGATGTCATATGGAGAAATCAGGACATGAGGACTGACAGCAAGGTACGCATCCTCAGTGCAATGTCACAAAACCTCTCGCAAAGCTAATATGAATGCCTAAGCGCGCCACTGGCGATTTGGTACATACAGCAATAATACTGATTTATATTCCATTATTGGAATCATATCTCTTAGATGTGTCTTATTGAAATAACGCCGAATCGTACGACCATCGTATGTAACGATTTTATTGCACTATTAATTATGCACGCACAATCTCTGGCGCCGTTAGCATTCCGAAATGAGATTTACGGCGTCCGTTACAGCATCCCGCGCCGGATAATCCCAGTTTAATACTTTACAGACAATTAAATATCATCCCTTGGCCCTTGATTATTAATCCTGGAACTTAAAAACGGTTAAGTGCGGTTGAAATTATTCGCCAAGTCGACTCACTAGATTGCACATAGCTAGTTTTATAGCATTTACATCAGCAACACTGCTGTCAAGTCCAACTCTCTAGCGTCCACGAGAGGTCTTTTTAAAGACCCCGCAAACCCCGGGCAATGTGGCACATATTACTTAGTGCCATAGCAGATAGAGAGAGGACGAATGGCGAGCTTCCAGCGCCATAAAACTGGATACACTCAGCTAAGGGAAGGTAACCCCGACAGAAAATCCTCCAGAGAAGGCAAGGGGATACCACTCTGGATATTTTTCCCCAGGTCATCACTATGAGGTGATAGTCAACGTTGGGGAGACCTGTCAGGACACAGAAAGAAGGAGAAGTTTTATAGTGTGCTGCTGTATGGCTGAGAGCTGCTTCATGCAATGTATTTCACCATTGCAATATGCTGGTGCAACAGAAGTTCGTCGATTTTTCCAACTTCGAATATGGCCGCCTTTTATTTGATTAATTTGATCATGCCATGCTTTCCTTAGTCTTCACGGTTCCTTCCACTCAAACTTTTTGTATGCAAGATTTCTAACCATCTCACGAATCATTTATTCAAATATAATATTTAATACTTGTAAAAGTTGTATATAAAACACTTTATTCGTTATCAAAGCTTCGTCAGGGTAACAGAATATACTGATATCCATAGAGTTTAAACTGTTACCCTGACGAAGCTTCGACAGGAGCAAAACCGGTTGGTATTTATGATAGAGTGATAGAGTTTGGGATGTGCAAGGCGCTTTTATGAATGGCAGAGGATGCATGGATCAAATTTTTGCACTTCGTACAGTGACAGAGAAGTTTATGCCCAAAAACCGTAAACTCTTCTGTGCGTTTGTCGATTTGCAAAAAGCATATGATCGCGTAGATAGAGGTAAACTGTGGGAAATATTGTCGGAATATGGAATAAACACAAAACTGATCACGGCAATTACATCGCTGTACACAGAAAGCACTGCTAGTGTCAGAGTAAATGGGGATCTTACAGCCTGGTTTGATATCAATAAAGGTGTCAAACAGGGGTGTGTAATGTCTCCATGGTTGTTTAATCTATATATGGACAAGTGTATGAAAGAGCTGAAAGGGTTGGAAGCAGGTGCAAAAATGGAAGATGTTTCAGTAAGCTGTTTGTTGTATGCGGACGACGCTGTGCTACTTGCAGACAACGAGCACGAACTGCAAGCCCTGGTGTCTAGTATGTATGAGGTATGCAAGCGATACGATTTGATGATGAATGTGAATAAGTCTAAGGTAATGATTTTCGAAAAAGAAGGAAGCATGACAGTCTGCAACATTAGTGCAAACGGTGAAAATCTGGAACAAGTGGATGAATTCGTTTATTTAGGAAGTATGTTTACAAAGTATGGGAGGGTGGAGAAGGATATTGAAAGAAGGGTTGGGGCAGGCAACAGAATAAATGGTGCACTTAAAGTTGTCATCGCAAACAAAAGCCTATCCAAAAAGCTAAGATGGCAGTGCACAATGGTGTTCTTGTGCCGACCCTTATGTATGGAAGTGAAGCATGGAACTGGCAAAAGAAGGATGAAAGTAGAATAAATGCAGTAGAAATGAGATCTCTAAGACGAATGTGTGGAAAATCTGTTTATGATAGAGTGACAAATGCAAGTATAAGAAGTGAATGTGGTGCGAATGAAAGTGTTATGAATAAAATAAGGAAAGGGTCATTAAGATGGTTTGGACACATGGAAAGAATGAGTGAAGACAGAATGGTAAAGAAGGTATATGTAAACAGCGTGAACGGAGCTAGAAATAGAGGAAGGCCGAGGAAAACGTGGCACGATCAAATCAATCAAATATTGAATGTCGGTCACGTGAGGAGTCGGAAAAATCGAAGTGCGTGCATGACAAGATGTATGAATGTAGAGGAAGCGAGAGACGTATGTCAGGACAGAATAGTGTGGCGTTCCATTCTTTCTGCCTACCCCTCCGGGGAGACGGCGTGATGGTAAGTTAGTTAGTTAGTTTATTATTATTATATTCAATAATGTCACCACAAATTAAGTGCTTCATACGCAAGTAATTTTATTTATGACACGTCCTCGTGGAAGACCTCCTTAAAGATGGAAGGACAGATGGGAATCCACCGTACAGGAGGAGCAATCCTCAGGAGAATAGACTACATAGGATAGCAAGGAAGAAGTAAAAAAAGAAGATGTATTAGCGTTTCAATTTGATTAAAAATCTCTCAATGCAGAAAGTAAAAGCAAGTTGAAATATTGTATAAAAAAGGTATGGAACGATATAATAAATTTCTATTCTGACAGACAGCATCCAGCCAGCAGTCCCTCCAAAGTTGGAGGGTTAAGAGGCACTATCGGAGTTGGAGAGAACAGTGGCCAGGGGAGTTATTTCACCGAGTGAGAGTATAAATGTCAGACGGCGGACAAATGGGCATATCGAACGGCCAGTACGTACAAATAAAGGTCTCTAAACGTCTCAATAAAGTTAAATCGCCCGATAATTGATTTACGGGACCTTACAAATTGAACCGCCCCCGGGTTAACGTACCGGTTTGACGGATGCGAAAATTGGGAATGTATGCAAATCAGGGTGGTTCACAGTATACAGACTAAATTTCCGACAAAATATAGAATAAATCATATTATGTATAATCTTACAATAACAAATATAATGATCCTGTAAAACAATAATTATATCCAAAGAAAGAAGGTAGGCGTTCAGAAGCAACATTTTTTCCAACGATTTTAAAAAGATTTAAAAAATTATTATTTCCTTGTAAAGATTTTTATATGCGGAGTGGGATCTTGAGTGAAAAAAATATTAATTATCTGTATTATATATTATTGCAAATATAAATATTTCAACTAAATCAAAGATGGCAGTACATAATGTAGGTATAGTGCCAACTCTTATGTATGGAAGTGAAGCTTGGAGCTGGCAAAAAAGTATGAACGTATGATGGGTAAATGCCGTAGAAATGAGAAAAATGTGCTGGAAAACCTGAATATATGATAGAATACCGAACGACGAAATATGGAAGGAATGTAAGGTAGATGATTGTATAAAAAGTAAGATTAAAAAAAGATCCTTGAGATGTTTTCATATGGAGCGAACGGACAAGAAAAGAATGGTTAAAATGATGTATACATGCAGTGTGAGTGGAAAGAGAAGCCGTGGAAAACCAAGGAAAGCATGGCATGACCAAATAAATCGGTCACATTCAGAGTCGGAAAAATCGACTAGCGTGCATGTTATTGTGGAGGAACGTGTGAAGGAATCTACAGAGGTATGTCAGGACAAAACGGTATGGCGGTCCATCCTCTCTGCCTACCCCTCCGGGGAAACAGCGTGATGGTTAGTTAGTTAAAAATGTTTTTTTTTTTAATATTTTCATAAATTATATGTACGAGTATATAAAGGAGTAAGTTTATAACAGTGTCACCAGTCTGTCGATGTAAGTGAACCTGGCGAAACCGGTCACTGTCGAAATAAGAAATAATTCTTAAAAAAATCGAAATCCAAAATTTTGTCAGACGTGGTGGTCGTAAGAAGGGGGAAATGGGGAATGTTGTTAACATAAAACGATCGCTTAAACCAATCAATGACAGGTCATAAGTCTTGTAAGCGCCTCGACCACCATATTCTGTTTCCAAATAACAATTAACATCTTCGTCTCTATTGAGATACAATTAATCCTTAAACATGACTAACCCGCAATGGGTTAAATCCAGTATTTGTATACATTCAAAATGTTGCAACATTAGTGTAAACGGTGAAAATCTGGAACAAGTGGATGAATTTGTTTATTTAGGAAGTATGTTTACAAAGAATGGGAGGGTGGAGAAGGATATTGAAAGAAGGGTTGGGGCAGGCAACAGAATAAATGGTGCACTTAAAGTTGTCATCGCAAACAAAAGCCTATCCAAAAAAGCTAAGATGGCAGTGCACAATGGTGTTCTTGTGCCGACCCTTATGTATGGGAGTGAAGCATGGAACTGGCAAAAGAAGGATGAAAGTAGAATAAATGCAGTAGAAATGAGATCTCTCAGACGAATGTGTGGCAAATCTGTATTATGATAGAGTGACAAATGCAAGTATAAGAAGTGAATGTGGTGCGAATGAAAGTGTTATGAACAAAATAAGGAAAGGGTCATTAAGATGGTTTGGACACATGGAAAGAATGAGTGAAGACAGAATGGTAAAGAAGGTATATGTAAACGGCGTGAACGGAGCTAGAAATAGAGGAAGGCCGAGGAAAACGTGGCACGATCAAATCAATCAAATATTGAATGTCGGTCACGTGAGGAGTCGGAAAAATCGACGTGCGTGCATGACAAGATGTATGAATGTAGAGGAAGCGAGAGACGTATGTCAGGACAGAACAGTGTGGCGTTCCATTCTTTCTGCCTACCCCTCCGGGGAGACGGCGTGATGGTGAGTTAGTTAGTTAGTTAGTTCAAAATGTTGTCTTAAAAAAATCGTTTGATTTAATTATTATTCTTAATATAATGTATATTTTGATTCCAGAGTAATATTTAGCATTTATTGACAAGTTTGGTACGGTTCTTATTCTGTTTGCTCTCAGCGCTTAATTTTGATCTTTTGATGGCATAAGTTTATTTGTATTTAAGTAAATATCTTAAACATCGCCTAAGGGTTGGAATTCTAGTTTCAGAGAACAAGGGTACAAAGTTAATCTGGTATGGTCTCGTGGCTAGAGCTCTTGATTCAATCGAACTTTGTTATCGTGGATTTGAAGGTATTTAGTGAGAATTCGTTGGATTTTCACTTCGACGTGTTGTGTTTTTTTTTAAAACCCAATTGGGTTTTTTGGATACATCCTACTTGTAATTATATGATGTTTCAGATATATTTTTAATTGGTTTTTAGTAAAACTCCTTGTCTTTTGGTAGGTCATTGTAATGTTTCAGTCGATTGTTCAATATCCTTGTTTGTCCTGTCTTTCTTCGCGCATTCGGGAAGTGATATCTGTCACAGTTCCTGGTCCAGTGTCTGTGTACGTCTGAGTTTTTGATTAACTTATAGCTGCTGTCTGTTGTCTCTTCCATGATCACTCTGTATATAATTTTCAAGGTCTCGAATTTGGTCAGGTCCAAAAAGTCCACTTGTTTTATTAAACTTGTATGGTTGGGGTAAGATAGTCAATGTTATAAGCTAATTAAAAGAAAAATTTGTTGCCTCAGGAGTCTAGCAATGTCCTTTAGATTTCCCGTCCTCCAGAAAGGAATCATATATGTCAGTCGGCCTTTAACATATGCTTTGACACGTTAACATATCATTGCGACACGTTGAGGTCTTGGATTTGAAAGGCCAAGGGAAAAAAATAAGAAATTGATCCGTACCAACGACTATTAAAATACGTGAAGAATCATACATATAAAGCATGAACTAACTAGTCCATTGTTTTGGCCGAAACACTATGATACTTTAACATTTTATAATTGTTAATGAAAAACTTTGTTTTTGTATCACAATTGTATTTTATTTTATGACAGCTGTTTCATCAACCTATTTTGACATCATCAGGTGTTACAATAATATATCAAATGTCAAATTTTCGTGATTTTTCGATATTTATGTGTATTTGTTCCTATGTCAATTTGAATAATTCATTTGATATAATTTTTAATAAATAGTGGATTAAACTAATTTATTTTAATTTTCCTAAGTATATTACTATGGAATTCCACAGTGTTAATGTTTAATAATTATATACATTAAAAAAATCAAAATTATTTCTTATTATTTTTTATATACTTTGTACATACAACACTTGCATTAATTTTTTTTAATTACATAGACATGTTTCGGACAACCAGTCCTAATTCAGTGATACATGATCTGACAGATATTGTAAAGATTTATTTAAAATAAATATTTATTACATGTCAGATCATTTAAACAATTTTATAATATTTTTAATATGTATCTTTATAATATGTATCACTGAAGAAGGTCTGGTCCGAAACATGTCTATGTAATTTTAATGTAAGTATTGTATATACAAAGTACCCATATAAAAAAAGAAATATAGCATCTACAACACAAA
Organism: Lepidostoma basale; assembly: GCA_022606425.2. NCBI lineage: Eukaryota > Metazoa > Arthropoda > Insecta > Trichoptera > Lepidostomatidae > Lepidostoma > Lepidostoma basale. The sequence continues at coordinate 69,853 of JAHDVF020000785.1, read as the reverse complement.
GTATGGCGAATATAGAAGAAAAAGTAATAATAATTATTTAATAGTAAATACATATTATTAAAAGTACTTGAGATAACCATTAGTAAGGATTATATTATAAAAACCAATATCACATATCAAATTTTGAGCCTGCTCCGAAAATAAATGTTCGCGTTATTCTATCGCGATCACGAACCTGTAATTCGCTGTTTGAACTAGGATGAAATATTTTTTTGCTCCAACTAATGCTAAAAACACAATTTGGACTTATTTACTTTACCTTTGAGTCTAGAACATAAAACATATATAAAAATCTCAAGTTGGCCCTTTGACATTTAGCGAGGGAGCGAAAGAGAAAGGGTATCCCGCGATCCTTCGGAGAAAGCGGGACGGTGCGTCAAAGGTCGGGATCCAGTAGACAGGTAGTTTAAAATAACATCAGAGACAGAAGAAAAGAGGTGGGGGTAGCTAGGGAGGAGTGGGGGTGCTAGGGGTGCGATAAACGAGCGAAAAACTATTAAAAAACGATGTTTGACGTGTTGTCCGGACTGCCAATTTGAGAAATTGATTTAAAGAGACACATCCTTCATCCTAATCTTCATCTTCACCTCCGTGGCAAAGCGGCAACAGCTATGACAGTCACATCGAAGCTGCCGTGTTCGATTCCCGGTGATAATAATGTGAAAAAATTACGCTCTCTTTGTTCTGGTAGAATTCACGTGACAATAAAAATGACGATAAACCAATTTATATATATTAATTGAATATTTTTAATACGATCATATGAAAAAATAATCTTACGATTTTAATGAAATATCTTAATGGAAGCTTATTTATTTTTTTTCAAATTAAAACGACGATTTTTAAGTACTTCCACTCTTGTCTTTATTTCGAAAGCGACCGGTTTCGTCAGGCTGGATGGAATAATTTTATTTAATTATCATTTGACAAGGTGCGTTTTGAGTTTACAGGAAGATTGGTTCAGGCTGAAAGGCCCGCTATAGCAAAGGCTCGATATGCTCGAAATTCCCGCACAGAAGCAATATAAAACTCTGAAATATTCAACGCAGTTCGCTATATCGAAATGCATTACTTTCAGAAGTCGGAACAATAAAATATAAGTAACCCATGGACCGCTATAATGCTCTGTCTTGAGCTACCTCTCGAGATTCCTCTACATTCATACATTGTAGCAAGCATGATCGTCGATTTTTCCTACTACGAATGAAGCCGTATTTTACCATAATAATGTATTCATTTGGTCATGCCATGCTTTCCTTTGACGTCCACGGCTTCTCTTTCCACTCACACTGCATGTATACAGCTTTTTAACCATTCTTTTCTCAACCGTCCGTTCCATATGTCCAAACTATCTCAGAGATCCTATATTAATTTTACTTATGATGCATTTATCTGCCTTATATTTCTTACTTATTTCGTCCATTGGTATTCTATCCATCTTAACCTATAGCTTTCTAAGTACAACAAATTGCCTGAGCATCTGTCAATTAAGTTCAGTTCGCAAACGTTTGTCATATTCACAACAACATTTGTTTTATCACTCCTGTGACCAAAATGTCGACTTTCGTGGTAAATGAGAAGCATTTGCGGGAAGTTCTGCTGTTCTGTTTTAATTGGAAGAAGAGTACAGCTGATGTGTATAAAATGCTTGTGAAAGTTTATGGCGATCATGCCCCATCGGATAAATCATGCAGAGAATGGTAAAGACGCTTCAAAGCTGGTGATTTTAGCGATGACGGCAAAGATCGCCTTGGAAGACCGAAAAACGAGCTCCTCAAACCGGATGAAACGGTCTCAAGAGAAGTCTTTAGACAACAACTAATGCGATTAAAGCAGGCACTCACTGAAAAACGACCGGAATGAGGCACAGTAAGCTGATTTTTCAACGCTCGACCTCACATCGCAATCTCGATAAAAACTATATACAAAGTGTAGGTTGATAGATTTTACCGCACCCGCCTTATTCACCGGACGTGGCACCATCGGACTACCACTTGTTCGGATTTCACTTCCATTCATATGCAGACGTCAAGATTTGGGTCGATGCCAGGATTACCTCGACCTTCGACGTTGGATTGATCTATTGCCAGAAAGATGGGAAAAGAAATGGCTAAGGATAGAAAATATTTTGATTGGTGTGTTTTATATTTTACCTTTTAAATAAATGCGATTTTCATGCAAAATAACGGACTGAACATTCCGAAACACCCAATATTAAAAAAGAAAACTCATAAGTAATGGATGGGTATCAGTGACTATTTACATAGATAATATACGCATTATATAATTGTAGGAAGAATCATGAACAAATTACTTGCATTTTGAAAATATGAATTAATAAAAAATATATACGAGTATACTGTACATACCCATAAAAAAACTTCTCTCGTAGTGGTGCAATTTTAGTGGAATCAAGATCTTTCTTACCTGAGAAAAAAAAGGAAATACAACATTAAAACATATATTCATTAAACATCATGCCTATTGGTTTGCAACCCATCACACCGTGTCTCCCGTGGGGGCGACAAGAGAAGGATGGAGTGCCGCATTAAAGTGTGGCAGTCCTTTCTTTCTGCCTACCCCTTTGGGGAGATGGCGTAATGGTTAGTTAGTTACATCATAATAAAAAATATTACAACAGAATTTGAGTTACTAGAAAATCAGTATCGGAGAATTTTTCAGACAGCACGAAATGTTCAAAAAATATCAATAGCAAATTTTTAGAAATTAGATAATCCAGGCATGGGCAACCTTTCCAAGGCCTGGGGCCAAATTATCATTCTGTCTCCCTGTCAACGGCCGGACCAAATTATTAATCATAAATAAGGTAATATTAAATTAAATAAAACACGTTGCTACTTCTTACATATTTTATTTTTTTATATAATGAACGACATAATTTAATATACTGATTATAAAATTTAGTGTGAAGATTGGCCTTGTACTTGAATTACGAGACTATCAATATTGGCGTTGGTATTGCTTAATGATAATCGCATAGAATTTTTGAGATTTTCATGTGTTATCCTCGTTGGAAATTTTTGATTTAGTGTGTTTCATCCTCGAAAAAAACTGTTCACATGTATATGTGCTGCCAAAAAGACAAATGATTTTCTTTGCAAATGTACGTAAATTTGTATATTTTTCTTCTACCAAATATAATTTATAAAAATCCGTCAAAGCAACTATGTCAATTGTGATTTCAGCGCTAAATCCGTAAACGCCTCGACCATCATATTCTGTTTCCAAAAAACAATTTACACCGTCGTCTCTATTGCGATACAATAAACCATTTTTTTAGTTATTGAATCTCGCGTGATAGAAAGCTTATTTATCGCCATTATTGTCACGTTAATTCTACACCAAACCAAAGAAAGTTTGAAAATCACACTGCCATCGCCGTGAATCGAACCCCGGACCGTGGTGTGGCAGTTCTTGCCACTTCACCACAAAGGTCCTCTGTTACCGGAAGAGTTTTCAGAGATCCAAATGTGCTCAGAGTCCTATACAACGAAGGTGGTTCTGTGATATGGAGTCCTCACGAGGCAAAATATTCCGTTATGCTGGAGAGGGTTCAGAAAAAAATTCTGAGGTATTCATTTACATCATTAACATATTATATTATATAATTTTTTTACCATTCTTTTTACCATTGGCAAAAGAAGGATGAAAGTAGAATAAATGCAGTAGAAATGAGATCTCTTAGACGAATGTGTGGATACTCTGTGAGAAAATATAAGAAGCGAATGCGGTGCGAATGATGGTGTCATGAACAAAATAATGAAAGGATCATTAAGATGGTTTGGACATATGGAAAGAATGAATGTATTTTTCTTGTGACAAATAATTTGACGGGGGGCTGTACCGGCTACATAGCGCGCCAGCCCGAGAAGCAATATACTCGGACCACCCGGCAGAACAAACAGTGAAAGGGAATGTCAGTAGACACAGTAGGTTTAATTATTATTGGTCGGCCGTTATTAATTCAGGAGATTACTCCTCGTGGGTAAATATTTACCGAGCTGGGGAGACGGAGCGCAGGACTGGGGAGAGAAGTCCTCAAGGGCCGCGAGGTAAATAGTTGTCTTGTTTATTTAATACCTAACACTAGGTTTCTGCGACTTGAATGCTTTTGTTAAGATTATTTCAAGATTACGGTTGCAGGACTGTACCGACTCTTATGTATAATATGTGAAGCAAGAACTAGCGAAAAAGAATGAGAAAAAACTAACTAAGAATCACAAAGTCTCAAATCAAATCAAATCAGTTTATTAACTCAAAAGACATTACAAACAGGAAAATGTTTAAGGCATCTATTGAGTACAGGTAAAATATTATAAAAATACAACAAAGTACCAGGAACGCATTAGAGACATTAGGAAGACAACATACTTTCTAAAGTCAAGAGTATTTGTCCCCTGAACGTACCTTCACTAATATAAAAGACGTCGATCTCCGAGAAGACCGCGTTCAGCAGACTAATTGCTCTTCCCACCGGTGTCACCAGAGGCAGATTGGTTCTGGTGGCCGGTTGGTAAAACAATCTGTGCTGTCGCTGTCGGAGAAATCTATCAGGGACAAAAAGACCAACACCCTCTAGGACGGCCGAGTTCACGAAATATCCCCTGATTAATTTAAAGAAATGGGTTATGAGATGCCCATCTCTTCGAAGCTGTAAAGAATTAGTTCCGAGCATTCCTAAAAGAAATGCCGTGGGATAGAGCCACGGATAACTCCCTCATGTAGAGATACCTCAGAAATCTCTCTCCGAAGGGGTAGGCAGAAATAATGGACTGCCAGACGTTTCTATATAAAACGCTGTTTATGATATCACATGATATCACTAAGACGTATGTGTGGTAGAACGATGTACGACAGAATCTCAAATGCTGATATTAGGAAGGAATGTAGAGCGAAAGAAGGTATTAATAACAAAATTATGAACGGATCGCTGCGTTGGTTCGGACATATGGAGCGCATGGGTGAAGAAAGAATGGTTTAAAAAGTATACGTTAACGATGTAAGCGGAGTAAGGAGTCTAGGTTGAGACCGAGGAAAACATGGCATGACCAAATTAATCAAATATTAAAGGTTGGTCATGTCAGAAGCCGGAAGAATCGACGTGCGTGTATTACTCGATGTATGAATGTGGAGGAATCTAGAGAGGTATGTCAGGATATAGTAGTTTGGCGGTCCATTCTCTCTGCGTACCCTTGCGGAGAAACGTCGTGATGGTTTGTTTTTGTTGTTGTTATGATATCACATTTTTTCCATTTTTCGCGACAGCTGTTTCGTCAACCTACGTAGACATCATCAGGTATTACAATACGGAGAAAAATAATAAAAATAATGACAAATTGTTATATCATTAGAGCGTTTTATATTTTAACAGTTAATGATGTAATACATAGAAGGAATGAATGAAGAAAGAATAGTAAAAAAAAAAATATGTTAACGATATAAATGGAATTAGAAATAGAGGAAGGCGTGGCACGATCAAATAAATCAAAAATCGAAAGTCGACCACGTGAGGAGTAAAGGTAGAAACATACTATTAACACGCCACGCCATCCGATGCCACGTGATGCGTGTTGAGTCGAATCAAATTGTATTGTTTTCTATGGACAGAATCACACTACGAACACCCGACGCGACGCTATGCGCGCACACGCCACCCGATCCAGACGAGCTAGATCGACGTGTTGCTGGTGGTGGGAGTAAACACGCCACGTCGCGTGTTAATAGTATGTTTCTGCCTTAAGAGTGGTAGTTGGAATAAATAGATCATAGATGTCATACAATAAGCTTAAGTATTTGTAAACATAACGCCATCGAAATATTAGTCGATTTGTGTCTGCATCATAAAGTTATTCCCGATTAAACATGTCAGCTTACGAGCCAAATTCTCGTCATTTGCGGGAGATTTTAATTTTATGCTTTAATATGAAGAAATCTGCGGCTGAGGCTCATCGAATGCTCTCAAATACCTATGGTGAGGCCGCTATTAGTAAAAGAACGTGCCGAGAGTGGTTTCAACACTTCGAGAACGGTGATTTTAACGTCGAAGACCAGCATGGCGGTGGAAGAGAGAAGGCTTTCGAAAATGCAAAATTGGAGGCATTACTTGATCAAGACTCGTGTCAAACGCAACAAGAATTGGCAGGATCATTGGGAGTGACGCAACCAGCAATTTCAAAACGCCTGAAAGTCATGGGAATGATTCAGAAACAAGGAAATTGGGTGCCGTACGAGTTGAAGCCGAGAGATGTTGAACGGCGTTTGTGTGTTTGTGAACAGCTGCTTGCAAGGCAAAGACGGAAGGGATTTCTGCATCGCATTGTGACTGGGGACGAGAAATGGGTTCATTACGATAATCCCAAGCGCAGAAAATCATGGGGATATCCCGGCCATGCTTCCACGTCGACGGCCAAACCGAATATTCACGGTTCCAAGGTTATGCTCAGTATTTGGTGGGACCAGCTCGGCGTAGTGTATTATGAGTTGTTAAAACCGACTGAAACAATCACAGGCGATCGTTATCGAACGCAATTAATGCGTTTGAGCCGAGCATTGAAAGACAAACGGCCGCAATACAACGAGAGACATGATACAGTGATTTTACAGCATGACAATGCTCGACCCCATGTTGCGAAAGTGGTCAAGACATACTTGGAAACTTTGAAATGGGAAGTCCTACCCCACCCGCCGTATTCTCCAGACGTTGCTCCCTCGGACTATCACTTGTTTCGATCAATGGCACACGGCCTAGCTGACCAGCACTTCCGGTCTTATGAAGAAGTAAAAAATTGGATCGATTCGTGGATCGCTTCAAAAGATGACCAGTTTTTTCAACGCGGGATTCGTATGCTGCCCGAAAGATGGGAGAAAGTAGTGGCCAGCGATGGACAATACTTTGAATCATAAATGTATAACCAGTTTTTTACGATAAAGCCTCGAATTTCGGAAAAAACGGCGGAAGCAAAGTTATACACCTAATATATATATCGTGGCGATCCGTAGTTTCTGCATACACCTTCAAGAGACGGCGTGATGGTGAGATAGCTTTTTTATATTTGGTTTTATATAAATATTCAAACCGATTCCGAGATATCGCTTTCCTTCCGCAAATTGCAGAGGGCGAAACGTTTTTATCAGGAGCAACTTTTCATAATATCTTCCATTGTTAACGGTGCCGGCACCCCCTCACAGCGCGTTTCTTCCTCCTTGTTCCTTTCCACCTCGTTCCTGCTTCTCCCTCCTCTTCAGGAGCGCCCGCCCGCCGTGCTCGTGTGAGTTTCAGCTCGTTTTGTTAACTTTTAACAAATACGACCTTCCTAAGAGTTCCTACAGCCGACCTCGATACCTACACGCTTTCGGACCCGGAAGAATAATATTTTTTTACTCTATTTGACTTATACGAGTACCACGCTGCCACAGGACGCTGCTTTAACCCTTAACGGTCGTAAGTCACCTCTGACGTGACAACAGAACTTTTTCGTATGGCACATGTGAGGTGACACGATGAATCATGTTGAATCTTGACGTCTGTGTGATTATAAAACTTTGTCAGTTGAATATTACCAATGGAGCGATTAACACAAACAGTGAGCCTTTTTAGAATTAAATATTAATAAAATAACATATGCAAAATATACAATAGCTAGCGTCCAATAATGATTAAAAGCTGATAGTACGGAAGAATTACAAGTCTGTCGCGAAAAATTTGATTTTTTTTGCACCATAAGACGCACATTCTTTACTCTGAAAATTCAAACAAAAATTAGGGTGCGACTTATCGTCCAAACAATATATATTTTTAAGAATTGATCGTCCCCAATATACGGTATTTTTTTGTTTGAAAACTTTCTTCTTAATCTTTAAAAACTTTCTACTTCGTTTTATCACACACACAGTCCTTGGGATCTCATTACTACATCATTTATTATGCTTTCATCCTTCCGCTGCCAGTTCCATGCTTCGCTTTCATACACAAGGGTTGACCCCATAATTAAATTGTGAAATTGCTTTATTTGCACCGGATCCGAAAGCGTTGGGTATAGTTAAGTAACGAAAACTCCTGGGGGTGGCTTTTAAAAGGAGACAGGGATGAAAAGGATAACAAAGGGGGTAGTTGGAGAGGGAGGGAGGCGGAGTGTATAAATACACGTAGAGAGAGAATACAGCGTGTTCAATGTACACATCCAATTAAAAGTTACATACTACGTTTGCAAACTTTTACGGCGAGTCTTTGGGACATGCCGTATCTTAAATCTCTTAACGAAATTCCGCAGGCCCGCGGCCGTACCCCTACCCCCTTAAAGCTCGGCGCATGATTTAGGCAACTTCCGACAGATGGCGTTTGCTTGTTTACTTCGAATTTAACACGTATGTGGCGTCGATCGCGCCCCCTCGGAGTGGTAAGCAGAGAGGATGGAGCGCCACACTGCTGTCCTAATATACCTCTTCATACAAAGTAACATGCACGCTCGTCGATTTTTTCATTATTTTAGTACAGTGGTTCCCAGGAGTCCCTAGGATCTCTCAAGGGGTCTACGGAATATTAAAATTGATTTGGGGGTCCCTGAACAACGTCAGGTGGTCCGTGGATATTTTATTACGTAAATTCCATAATAATAAAAATGTATCACATTTTTTTATGTGAATTTGTAAAAAAAAAATACAATATAACGAAAGTAGGGCGTCTGCACAAAATAAAAAAAAATCAGCAAGGGGTCCACGGGACTAAAAAGTTTGGGAACCTTACTTACTTACATAGAGAGCCGTTGTCGTCTACTGCTGGACATAGGCCTCCCCCATACTTCTCCACGTATCCCTGTCTTGTGCCTTTTGCATCCTATCGCCAGCAATTCTTCTAATATCATCGGACCATCGTGTGTTAACAGAGAGAGTTGTATGGCTCTAGGAAGTAAGTAAGTAAGTTAATCTACTTTCATTTTTCTTTTGCCAAAAATATAGAGTCCATAAAAACAGAGAATAGAATATAAAACGAGAGTATGAAATTGAAAGAGAAAGAAATGTGGATTCAATTACTTAATAGGAAGTCAAAAGTTCAGCGCCTTATTTTGTTTACCGGACTCACCATCCAGATGAAACTTTGTGCCCTTGCAAGCATCAATTAAGGGATGACAAATTGTCCGCAGCCGTACGACTTCAGGGGCGGCGGACACAACCCTTTCGGGCGAAACAAAAAATTACAAAAATCAAACACGACTAAACCTTTTATCGTCATCACTTTGAGAAGCCATTATATGTTTTAACTTAGACACATTTGATAATGCTTTAGCAAAGCGACACATTTTAATACAGCAACATCAAACCATCACGCCGTTTCCCCGCAGGGGCAAGCATAGAGAATGGACCACCGCACTACTCAATCCCGACACACCTCGCTAGCTTCCTCCACATTCACACAACGAGTCTTACACGCACGTCGGCAGGCCGCAAAAAAGGTAAGCCGACGACATTGCTGCCGTGGGGGGGGGAAATGTGGCTGCAGCTGGCAGAAAATAGAGACGAGTGGAAAGGAAGGGAAGAGGCCTATGTCCAGCAGTGGACCGATGAAGGCTGACGAAGAAGAAGAAGATACAATTATAATAAGGACAGTGCTTCCCTCAGGTGAGCCAGACTATATACGTCAAATTCCGAGGTGATACGATTTAGCAAAGATATTGCTCTACCTACCGGCATAACCATTGGCAGGTTGGTTATGCATCGTGGGAGATAAAACAATCTATGGCCCCTTTGTCGAAGATAAATATCAGGGAAGAAACCGACCTACACCACTCAGGATTTCTGAGTTGTGTGTACAACCGTCTATCAGTCGAAATACGTGAACATCCAAGTGAATGTCTCGTCTCCTCCCGAGTGACTGGAAGCCCAGCATCCCTAGCAAGAAATCAGTCGGAATCAGTGCACCGATTACAATTATGCAATTAAATATTTTATTTCAGTTTGAGGAATACATATTTTAAGGCTACCACTGCACAAGTTGGTTCCCTCTTGCCCTACGGGCGACAGCCGAAGGGATAAGCGCCGTTGATTGATGGCCCTAAAGATTTTAAATCCATCCCTTTTGATTTTAACGATTCGGCGAAATTTAACTGAATTTTTCACAAAACTTTCCAAAGAACTTGTAGCTATTAGCCGAATTGCTTTTGCCCTTTTCGCAACCGGCCGAAAATATTCTATAGCTGTAACGACTCGGAAAACAATTAAGGAAATTGCGTATTATAAATAATAAATATCATTATCACTACACTAAGTAGAAGACAAAGCAGAAGAGGATAATATTCTGTCTGATACGTCGTAAATAATATAATCAAATAATGTCGACCTAAAACTGAGAATACTCCTCATCAAGACCTATGTATGGAGTATCTTTAGGTACGGCTGCGAGACATGGTGCCTATCCGAAAGAGATAAACGGAGACTAGAGGCTTTTGAGATCAAATCAAATCAAATCAGTTTATTAACTCAAAAGACATTACAAACAGGAAAATGTTTAAGGCATCTTTTAAGTACAGGTAAAATATTATAAAAATACAACAAAGTACCAGGAACGCATTAGAGATGGTTCGACGTCAGGAAGACAAGATACTTTGTAAAGTCAAGAGTATTTGTCCCCTTCACTAATATAAAAGACGTCGATCTCCGAGGAGACCGCGTTCAGCAGACTAATTGCTCTTCCCACCGGTGTCACCAGAGGTAGATTGGTTCTGATGGCCGGTAGGACAATATGTGCTGTCGCTGTTGGAGAAATCTATCAGGGACAAAAACTATAGAAGAGTATTAGGAATTTCCCGGAGAGACCACATCACGAATAAGGAGGTTCTTCAAAGAATCGAAGGAGGAAGGCACCTGCTCAGGACCTTGTCCGAAAGGCGTGCAAGATGGATCGGCCATGTAATACGTCAATAAGGCCTCTTGCATGCCATAATGGAGGGTATGACCGAGGGGACAAACTCTAGGGGACGCCCACGCCGAGAGTACCTGGAAGACCTGTTGGTGGACGTGCGCTGCTCATCATATGCAGATTTCAAAAGAGCCGCACAAGACAAGGAAGAATGGAAGAGAAGAATAGAAGAAATTGCTGCAAACCAATCCCAGGATTGAAACTTTCTTACTTACTAACTACAGAAAATGCTCCGTTTTATTAACTAGTTAAAAATAAACATATTAAGAGTGAGGGCTGCACCCAACGCACTCGATCAACCCTTCTTATCTGGAAAGGATAATTTTGAACGATGCGTTTTGAGTCTCGATCTAAACACTGACTGATTCTCAATGCACTTAAGGTCTGCTGGAAGATTGTTCCAGGCTGAAGGGCCGGCTACCGCGAAGGCTCGGTTGCCAAAGTTTGTGCTAGGACAGCGTTTTGGCACAGTCAATCTACCGATCGCAGAAGTCTTAGCTGTACACTTTCTGACATTTAGGTTCTCGTTGATGCATATACAAGCTGGCACCATACCATGCAACGCCTTGAAGACCGTCCAGCAGAGCTTGTATTGTATCCTTTCTGGACATTTCAGCCAGTGAAGCTCCTCAAGATGCTGTGTTATGTGACAACTCTTCAGCACACCTCTTTTCAGTCTTGCTGCTGCGTTGAATGCAGACTGGAGTTTATTAGTTTGCTGTTTGGGGAAGTTTGCGTAGACTCCATTGCAGTAATCTGGTCGTGATACGACAAAGGAATTGATTAATGTTTTAAAACTGTCAACGGGAATATTTTTTTTATGGATCTTAATTGCCTTAGATGAAAGAAGCTACTGCTGACTGTTTTATTGATTTGAGTTTTCAATGAAAGATCTCTAGATGGACGCTTCATATGTGCGAATCAACGCAGCGATCCTTTCATAATTTTGTTCATAAAATCTTCTTCCGCTCTCGTCCATCTTCTGCCAGTTCCAAGCTTCGCTTCCATACATTAGGGTTGGGACCAGAACTCCATTGTGAACGGCCGTTGAATACCAGTAAATGGAGTAAAATTGGCTTAGAAGAAGAAGGGTACAAATTTGATTCAATATCAAAATAAGTCGAAAGCGCAAATTTGGAATGATCTTATCTTTTGTGTACTTTCATTCCGAATTTGAAAATTTCTAAACAGCAAACAAGAACCTCTTTATTACTGGCATAATGGACAATTATCCCGTTAGTTCGGGTTCAAAGTACCCGTGATTATTCAAAATAAATTGGATTCGATTCCTGATTACATGAGACAAATGAAAGACAAGAGAACTATAAGAAAACGCGTCGGCAGGGGGTGGAAAAGGGCGAAACAGATTAATGATCTACGGGATTTAGTTGTCTCTAACAAAACAAACAATTAAGGACGGACAGATATTTCGGGGGTCGAGATAGAGGGCGCTCGCTGAAAAATGACCCCCGAGATGTCAAGCCGGCACCGCTGACTGTCAAGTTTTCGCAGTTCAAATATACGAGGTCTGTTCAAAAAGTATCGCGAATTATATATTTTTTCAAAAAGTATTTATTTATTCATGAATATCTATTTTGTCCCCTTCAAAGTAATTCCCCTCGGATATAATACATTTATGCCAACGTTTTTTCCAATCCTCGAAGCACTTAAAAAAATCATTTTTTGTGATCTTGTTCAGCTCCTCCTTCGATGCCGTCTTTATCTCCTCAATCGTGGCGTAGCGTCGTCCTTTCATGGGCCTCTTCAGTTTTGGAAACAGGAAAAAGTCACAGGGGGCCAGGTCTGGGGAATACGGTGGCTGCGGCACCATTACTGTGTTGTTTTTGGCCAAATATTCGCGCACAAGCAACGATGTGTGAGCAGGGGCGTTATCATGGTGCAAAAGCCAGTTTTTGTTCTTCCACAAATCCGGGCGTTTCTGGCGGATTGCTTCGCGCAAATTGCGCATAACTTGCAGGTAATATTCCTTATTGACCGTACTACCCTGTGGCAAGAACTCATGATGCACCACGCCCCTGCAATCGAAGAAAACTGTGAGCAAAACCTTCACGTTCGACCGAACTTGGCGCGCTTTTTTTGGTCTTGGCTCATGCGGCAGCTTCCATTGGGATGATTGAGCTTTGGTTTCCACGTCATAACCATAAACCCATGATTCGTCACCAGTTATGACCCTCTGGAGCACATTTGGGTCGTCACGGACCGAGTCCAACATCTCCTGAGCAATGTTAACGCGATGCTGTTTTTGGTCGAAATTGAGCAATTTTGGCACGAATTTCGCGGCGACCCGACTCATGCCCAAATCATTGGTTAAAATCGAATGGCACGAGCCAATCGATATGTTTAGGTCCTCAGCAACTTCTCTAACGGTGATTCGACGATTGGCTAATACTATTTTCTTCACTTTATCAATGTTTTCGTCGGTTGTTGACGTGCTCGGGCGTCCGGCACGCTCTTCGTCGTTCATATCTTCTCGGCCCTCTGAGAACATTTTGTACCACCGATAAACGTTGCTTTGGTCCAAGGTAGCTTCACCATATGCCACAGTCAACATTCGAAATGCGTCCGCGCACTTTATTTTGTTTTTCACACAAAATTTGATACAGATTCTTTGATCCATTTTTTGGAATAGGCAAAAATCGAAGACGAGCCAAAACACATCCAAGCAAAACAGCTGTCAAAAATTAACTAAACATTTAAAATGGCCGACCTTGTCAGCATAAGTAAGGGACATGAGTACCAACATAACGCTACAAAAAAATCAAAAATCAAATATACGTAGCCAGCGGAAATTCAAAATTCGCGATACTTTTTGAACAGACCTCGTACAACACTTTTTTTAACCGTCGCGTTGCCATGTGGTCAATTGAGTTTCCACTGCCAATTTAAAGTTGATTTTCTTAAAACCTATGGAACCTAATATTATAAAAAAAAATTGTAATCCTCCATTGAAGTGTTCTCAATATTTCGTAATAATAAAAGCAAAAAATTACTTCCTTCATCCCAAAATAAAATATTTTATAAGACTGCCCTCACCTTCATTCGTGTTAAGGTAGAATTTGTTTTGCTAATATTTACAACTTTATCAAAAGTGACAAATACTAACTCGCTGTTTTGAACGTATTATAAATTATATGTTTGGCCTTTTCTCATACGTAATAATACCGATTGTGGACGGAAACGCAGCACGCAACTTAATAATATCAGAACTGTGAAAATATTAACACTTTACCAAAAGGGACAAATATTAATACGTACTTGTTGTCTTGAACGTAGTATACCCTTTGCCTAGGTGCCTTTATCATACGTAAAATTTTAGCGCCACGGCGCGGCGGGGCGAGACAAGTTCATACTTGGTGTCAGTTGTTCATATGCTGTCTCGGCATTCTATATCAGAAATCGCATGGTTCCAGAAAAAAATTAATAATGATATGTTTTTCAAATAATCCATGTATGTTATAGATATCGATCTATTCCTAATGAAATTCCCTACAAGGTGACATAAATTAAATTTTGATTCATCGAGTCATATGCTTGATATTTATAGATAAAGTTAGTGGTAAACTGAATTGACCACATGGGAGCGAGCGTTTTGTTTTGAACACGGTACGTTAAGGGTTAAGTAGAATAAATGCAGTAGAAATGTGCGAAAAATCTGTGTCAAAATAATGAAAGGACTCAGAAACCAGGTCTCAAACAGTGAATATAAACTTTCAATAACATTCATTATATCATCATCATCATCAGCCGTCATTCACTGCTGAATGTAGGCCTCTCCCAAAGCCCGCCACCGCCCCCTATCCATTGCCGCTCCCATCCATCCATGTCCAGCAATCCTCTTCAGATCGTCGGTCCAGCGGGCAGGAGGATGTCCAACTCTACGGAATCCTGTACGCGGTCTCCACTCCAGAACCCGTCTTCCCCATTGGCTGTCGGCTCCGACAGATATGGCCAGCCCACCGCCACTTCAGCCCGCCTATCCGTAGAGCCACCTCAGTCACCTTGGTTTGTTGTCGAATAAATTCGTTCTAAATCTGTCCCTCAAGGTTATTCCAATCGTGGCTCTTTAATTATATGATTGTGTCAAATACAAATATAAGAAGTGAATGCAGTGCAAATGAAAGCGTTATGAACGTAATACTGAAAGGAACATTAAGGTGGTTTGTACACATGGAAAAAATGAATGGAGAAAGAATGATAAAAGTATATGTTAACGATGTAACTAGAAATAGAGGAAGACCGAGGAAAACGTGGCACGATCAAATAAATCAAATAATGAATGTCGGCCATGTGAGGAGTCAGGGAAATCGACGCGCGTGCATGACACGATGTATGAATGTTGAGGAAGCAAGAGAAATATGTCAGGAAAGAAAATTGTGGCAGTTCAATATTTCTGCTTATCCCTTCGGAGAGACGGCATGATGGTTAGTTAGTTAGTTAGTTTCTAAAAGTCTTGAAGTGATGGTTATGTTATTTGGTTGGATTATTAATATTGAATTCATTCCCTGACGTAATACAAGTGTTATTTCAATAAAAATCCACACGTTATTCCCCCATTTTTCATTCTTGCATTTTATTCGGACATCCCCGCATACCAGACGTACTCCTGTCACTCGGCTGATGATGGATTCGCCGCTGACCTATTCTTTGCATGTATGAATAACTTTTCCGGGAGGGCATTCTGGATTTTGACCCCGATTCGGCCCTGCGAAATCTCGACAAATAATGTGAAAAATAATAAATCACCCTATTTTTTTTTACCTCAGACATATTCAAAATGAATTATTCAGATTCCACATTGTAATAATAGTATTTTTATATATTTAGTTTTAAACTTTTGTCATTGATAGATGACACAATTTTCTAGTGATTAATGTATGACGGCCTTCGTGGCCGAGTGGTAAGTGTTTTGACTGCCACACCGAAGGTTTCGGGTTCGATTCCCTCAGTTGGCAGTGTAATCGTCACACTGTCTTCGGTCTAGTGTATAGGTAATTGATGTGACAATGAAATGGCGATAAATTAGATACATATCACATGTCACGAGAATCAATATGATAGCTGTACTCTTTACACCGATTTGGCTCGCGCTGTAATGATGTAAAGAGCGATTCATCAAAATTCCGGTCGCAAGAACCAACCTGCCTTTAATAATTGACGACCTTCGTGGCAGAGTGGTTACGATCTCTGACTTCCATGCCGAAGGTCCTGGGTTCGATTCCCGGCGATGGCAGTGTGATTGTCACACTGTCTTTGGTCTGGTGTGGAATTCACGTGACAATAAAATGGCGATAGATTGGCTACCTATCACATGTCACAAGAATCAATATAATAGCTAAAATATAAAAAAAATGTATACAGTAATTGGGTCGAAACGACCTGTTGTGTACATAAAAAAAAAAAAAAAAAAAAAAAATAATCGAAGGGTTGGGGCAGGCAACAAAGTGAATGGTGCACTTAAAGTTGTCATCGCAAACAAAAACCTATCCAAAAAAGCTAGAATGGCAGTGAACAATGGTGTTCTTCTACCGACCCTTATGTATGGAAGCGAAGCATTAAACAAGCAAAAGAAGGATGAAAGTAGACTAAATTCAGTAGAAATGAGATTTATTAGACGAATGTTTGGATTCTCTGTGTATGATAGTGTCGAATGAAAATATAAGAAGTGAATGCGGCGCGAAAGATGGTTTCTTGAACAAAATAATGAAAGGATCATTAAGATGGTTTGGAAATATGGAAACAATGAATGAAGAAAGAATGGTAAAAATATATATGTTAACGATGTAAATGGAACAAGAAATACAGGAAAACCGAGGAAAACTTGGCACGATCAAATCAATCAAATATTAAATGTAGTTCACTTAAAGAATCTGAGAAATCGACGTGCTTACATGACACGATGTATGAAGGTAGAGGAATCGAGAGATGTATGTCAGGACAGAACAGTGAGGCGGTCCATTCTTTCTGCCTACGCCCCCGGGGAGACGGCGTGACGCTTATTTAGTTAGTTTTATATGACTGGTTTCAAACGATGAATAAGGTGAATTCGAAATAATATATATTTTATTATAATTTTTTTAAATTTCAATTCTGAAACGTCCTGGAAATCATTTCGCCTTCGCTTCCAGTAATGGGATGTTCGGAATTTATATTGCATTTCGGGAATTTTCGGACCCCTTGTAATGAGCACCTTTGTGATCTGCTTCTTCTCGTCCGTGGTGGCGCTTACTATTCGAATTTCGAATTCAAATTCCCGTTCGAAATTGTCAGAAACTAGATTTTGGACCAGACACCATAGTATTGTGCGAATAAAATATGAAACGAAACTAAAAACTTATTAGACGAAGATGTAAATTGTTTTCTGGGAACAGAATGTGGTGGCCGAGGCGCTTACAGGACTTATGATCTATCATTGGTTGGGTTGAGCGATCGCTTTATGTTTAACAACATTCCCCATTCCCCCTTTTTTTATGACCACCACGTCTGACAAATTTTTGGAACTTGTATATATGGTAGGAATCCACGCCTATCATTACATATTTAAGTTCACTCTACACCGTTATCTATTAATATTGGAAAGCATTAAGCAGAAAATCTTTATTAATGTACTGTGAAAGTCTCTGCAAATCATAATAATAAAGATTTTCTGGTTAATCCTTTCCAATCTTAATAGATGACGCTAGTGTAGAGTGAACTTAAATATGTAAAGATAGGCGTGGAATCCTACCATACATACAAGTTCCAAAAATTTGTCAGACGTGGTAGTCATATGAAAAAAAAGGAGGAATGAGGAATGTTGTTAAACATAAAACGATCGCTCAACCCAACCAATGACAGGTCATAATTCCTGTAAGCGCCTCGGCCACCACATTCTGTTCCCAGATAACAATTTACATCTTCGTCTCTATTGAGATACAATTAATACTAATAAAATAAAAATAATTTATCCGCAATGGGTGAAATCCAGTATTTGTCTACAAGAATTTGTATACATTCAAAATGTTGTAAAAACTTATGTTTGGATAATCCATTGTTTTGGCGGAAACACTTTGATATTTCAACATTATTAATTGTTTAAATAAAAAAAACTAACTAACTTAATAATCATCACGCCGTCTCTCCGAAGGTTAGGTAGAAACAATGGACTGCCACACTTTTCTTTACTGACATATTTCTCTCTTCTCTATTTTAATCTTACAAAGTGAATAAAGGAGAGAAGTATAATGATGGCGGAGCCATAGAGGGCTCCCTCCGCTTACCCAAAGCTGTTATAGGCGCAGCGGCGCCTTTCGTCAGCTTCACTCGTGCACTCCCTAGGCCCGTCCCCCTTCCATGTGGGACTTACGTTTAAATAAAATAATAATAACATATGCATATTTGCAACCAAGGGGGACCCAGACCACATTTAAGCTACGCTACTCTCCCGCGATGTCCCGCCGTACACACATAGTAATACAACAGCAAAAGAAAATACCCAATTGATACATAAATAACATATATGTTAGAGAAAGAATAAAAAAGAAATAATGCACAGCAGGAGGCACAGGAGAGAGGGAGGAAACAAAATGCAGGATGAGGGAAAAAAGGAAATTTATTTAATAAGAGGAGAGAAGTATAAAATTCAACTTGAAAGTTTAAGGGTTCTAATGTATTCACAAAAAAGAAGTGCGGTTGCTTCATAAAAATGTGTTTATAAATATTCGCCAGTCAAAAATGACATTTGCTAAAGAACGACCGCAGCAAGTTGGCAATTGGGAATTTAATTAGCCGTCTTAATTCGGTGCGACTATACGTCTCGGCGTTCGCTTAATTTGAAAATACCGCGTAAATGTTTCATTTTCTCTCTCCCTGCGGTCCCCGCTATTAATCTCCCGGCGCTCTTCTCTCGTATTTGTTTCTTTTGCATATCTCTCGAATTTACATCGAAGCATTAAGCTTTCTTTTGCTTTATGCATTGCGTCCTTTCAGCGCTAAATTATTGCTGATAACAAAGAAAATGCTGTACTCGTATATGAAGGTTGAATTGTTTGAAAGATAATTTGATAAAGTGTAATTATTTTATTTATTGACTTTGGCTGGCACATCGAATGTCCCAGGTTCGATTCCAAGCGATGGCAGTATGATTGTCACACTGTCTTTTGTCTGGTGTAGAATTCTTCTTCAACCTCAGCCTATTCCTGTCCACTCCTGGACAAAGGCCTCCTCCATTTGCTTTCATGTCATTCTGTCCTGTGCAGACTGCATCCAGGTTATTCCGACGTGTCTGTTTAGATCATCCTTCCACCGTAGTTGCGGTCGCCCTGCACTTCTCTTCTTGTCAACTTTTCATCTGAGCTTATGGCTACGTGACCTGCCCATTGCCATTTTAGAGTCGCCACCCGGTGGATGATGTCAGTGACCTTTGTTTTCTCTCTCACCGTATCGTTTCTGACTCTGTCTCATAGGCTTATTCCTAACATGGCTCTTTCCATGGCTCTTTGGGTCACTCGTAGTTTCTCGGCACTTTGTTTGGACAATGTAACAGTTTCAAGACCATAAGTACCAACTGGGAAAACGCAGGCTTTTTGTTTCAGGTTGATCGGTATTTTCCGGTTTTTAAGGATGTAACTCAGGTTTGCGAAAGCTGACCAGCTTAGTCCAATTCTAATTTTTAGCTCTGTGGTTTGGTTATATCGACCCAATTGAATATTGTGTCCCGGGTATATATATTTTTGTACATTCTCAAATCTGTTGCCGTCCACGTTGATTTCAAGCATTTCCGTGCCCATCACCTTGGACTTTGCCAGGTTCATATTCAAACCTGGCAAAGTAGAATTCACAAATCACAATATCACATGTCATGAGAATATCACATGGCCTATATTTCTGGCTCCGTTCACGTCGCTTACATACTCGTATACCTTCTTGACCATTCTGTCTTCACTCATTCTTTCCATGCGTCCAAACAATCTTAACGATCCTTTCATTATTTTGTTCATAACACTTTCTTTCGCACCGCAGTCACTTCTTTACTCGTATTTGCATTTGACACTCTATCGTACACGGATTTACCACATATTCGTCTTAGAGATCTCATAACTAATGCATTTATTCTACTTTCATCCATCTGTTGGCAGTTCCAAGCTTCGCGTCCATACGTTAGGGTCGGCACAAGAACACCATTGTGCACTGCGATCTAAGTTTTTTAGATAGGATTTTGTTTGCGATGACAACTTTAGAAACAAATACAAAATAATCAATTAAAAATATATACTCGTATATACAATATAATGATTTTTTTTTCGAATTTGCCATTTTATAATTTAAAACAGGTCATCATTCATTGAATTAATTTTTAATTTCACTTCTCTAGATATCTCTACATTCATACATCGTGTCATGCACGCTCGTCGACTTCTCCGACTCGCTTCCCTTGGTCTTTCTCTAATTTTTGGTTAGTATACATCGTTAACATGTACATTCTTGAACATTCTTTCTTATTTCATTCATTCCATGTGCACGAACCATCTTAAAAACCCTTTAATTATTTTTTTCATAACACTTATTAAAACTGCATTCACTCTAATATTTGCATTTGAAGCTTAATAATATACAGATTTACTACACAACGGTCTAAGAGATCTGATTTATACTGTTTCGATTTCTCGAACTCCTCGCGTAACCAATATTTAATATTTGATTGATTTGATCGTGCCACGATTTCCTCGGTCTTGCTCTATTTTTCGGTCCGTTTACAAAGTTAAAGTTTGTTATCTTTATCATTATTTCTTCATTAATTTTTTCGAAATATCCAAACCATCTTAATAATTGTTTCATTATTTTGTTCATAACACTTTCATTCGCTTCTTATATTTGCATTTGACATTCTAAATTATTATATAGTCGACTAGATCTCATTTCTACTGCAAAAATTCTACTTTCAGTCTTTTTTAACACAAAAATACCATTGTACTGTAATAAATCATTGTGAAAAAAATATTGGAAAAAGTTATGAAGAAGCAAGGCGAAATATCCATGATCATATTTTTGGAAATTCAAATTTAAATAGTCCTTACTGTTTTTTTTAAATGTATCCGTAAGAAATTTGATTATCAATACAAAAATATCTCATTTTTCCATAGACATTTCAGAAAATTGAAATGTCAAAATAAACATGGAACCCGGAAAATTGTATTTTTCCTTAATTTGAATATATTGCTTAAGTTATTTTATGATAAAATATTATAATTTACATATAAAATACAAAATAAATTTATTATGGAATATAAAGTATACTTTTTATTAGGTAAGAAAAATATTTTATTATGTAAAATTAGGAACACTTATTAAGAATTCAATCGTTAAAATGAAAAAAATATATGTAAAAATATGTAATATGTAATTTTAATATATGATAATATAATGTATCAAACGAGGAGATGATATCCCTAAGACGTATGTGTGTTAGAACGATATACGACAGAATCTCAAATGCTGATATAAGAAAGGAATGTAGAGCGGAAGAAGGTATTATGAACGCATTGATGGAGAAATAATGGTTAAGAAAATATACGATAACGATCTAAATGGAGTACGGAGGCGAGGTCTTCTTCTTTTCCTTCGTCAGCCTTCATCGGTCCACTGCTGGACATAGGCCTCTTCTCTTCCTTTCCACACGTCTCTATTTTCTGCCAGCTGCAGCCACATTTCCCCCCACGGCAGCAATGTCGTCGGCCCACCCTTTTTGTGGCCTGCCGACGCTTCTCCCATATTTTCCCATGGTCTCCACCTTATTATTTTCTGGGTCCATCTATTCTCACTCTGTTTCGCCACATGACCCGCCCATTGCCACTTCAGTCTCGCTAGTCGTTCCATGATGTCCGTTATTTTTGTTCGGCGTCTAATCTCCTCATTTCTGATTTTATCTCGGAGACTGACGCCGAGCATATGTCTTTCCATGGAACGCTGCGTGACTCTTAATCTCTCTACATTTTTCTTGGTGAGGGTCATAGTCTCCATCCCATAAGTCATCACCGGCAGTATGCACGAATCATTGACTTTTCTCTTTAGAAATATTGGAGTTTCTTTGTTTTCGTAAACTAATATGGCAGTGCACAATGATGTTCTTCTACCGACCCTTATGTATGGAAGCAAAGCATGGAACTGGCAAAAGAAGGATGAAAGTAGAATAATGCAGTAGAAATTAGATCTCTTAGACGAATGTGTAGATACTCTGTGTATGATAGTGTCGAATGAAAATATAGGAAGTGAATGCGGTGCGAATGATGGTGTTATGAACAAAATAATGAAAGTATCATTAAGATAGTTTGGACATATGGAAAGAATGAATGAAGACAGACTGGTAACAAATTATATGTTAATGATGTAAATGGAACCAGAAATAGAGGAAGACCGAGGAAAACGTCGCACGGTCAAATAAATCAAATATTGAATGTCGACCATGTGAGGAGTCGACGCGCGTGCATGACACGATGTATGAATATTGAGGAAGCGAGAGAAATGTCAGGAAATAAAAGTGTGGCAGTCCATTCTTTCTGCCTACCCCTTTGGGGAGACGGCGTGATGGTTATAGTTAGTTACATCCACTACGATCCCCTCTGGACGCGTTGGCGCACCCATGAGAGACACGTTATCGCCCCCTTTAGGAACCAATGCAGTAGGCGCTTAGTTGTGCCTTTCCGCTAGACTATATTTTAGAAACATTCCACCTAAGCGTACAAATTCATACGCAATGTTCTTAAAACTAAATCTACATAATAACTGGGACTCCGAGGTACACGAATCCCCATACGAGCGACGGGACACTTTTGATCTATGTCCTCCGAGATAAAAATGGATACTTTGATAAATGCGGCAAGTTTGATAATTTAAATCGGCAATTGTAAAAGTTAAAACGGCCGGAATATGGAGATTTAGAAGTGATATTTTCATAACATTGAATGAATTTATTGTTGTATGAATAATGATTTGAAACTTCGCATTCAACGTAATTTAGTAAGTTAAATTACTACTTAACTAACTAACCAACACGCCATTTCCCCGGAGGGGTAGACAGAGAGGATAGATCGCCACAATGCCGTCCTGGCATACCTCTCGAGCTTCCTCTACATTCATACATCGTACCATGCACGCACGTTGATTATTCCGACTTCGAATGTGGCCACCTTTTAGTAATTGATGAATTTGGTCAAGCCATGTTATCCTCGGTTGTCCTCGGCTTCTTTTTCCGCTCACGCTGCTTGTGTACAACTTTTTAACCATTCTACTCTCATCCATTCGTTCTTCTTAGAGTAGCAGAAATGCGAACCGTACGCTCCATCGCAGGCAAAACCCTCAGAGATCGGATCAGAAATGAAACGAT
Source organism: Lepidostoma basale (assembly GCA_022606425.2). Classification (NCBI taxonomy): domain Eukaryota; kingdom Metazoa; phylum Arthropoda; class Insecta; order Trichoptera; family Lepidostomatidae; genus Lepidostoma; species Lepidostoma basale. The sequence goes on along the minus strand of JAHDVF020000785.1, from coordinate 46,541 downwards.
AAGGTCTGTCTGTGGTGTTGAGGACTTAGTGAGATGGGTAAGAAGCAGAAGGCGCTTTTGGAGAGACCACGTGGACCGCATGGAGAATACAAGAATTGCAAGCAGCAAGAGATTACCAGGAAGGCCGCCAAAGAGATGGAGAGATGGCTGGACATCATCATTCAAACTGATTCGGGGCTCTATTGAGAACCCCTATGTTCTGGAGCAAATAGGTCTTATTGTTCCTGATAATTACCTGCGACAGCGCCGACATCAATTGTTCTTTGCTCCGTCACGCAGAACCAACCTGCCTTTGGTGATGCCAGTAGGAAGAGCAATTCCGACGTTGAATCTTATCGTCTCGGATTTGGACATTTTCAGTGTCAGTGAGGCAGCATTCATTAAAATAATATTACAAATTCTGGAAAGAGAATTGCCTCACTGACGTCGGCATTGGATTCCTTCTGATATGTATGATTTTTTAGTTTCATGTTGTTTTATCTTATCTTTGTAACACCGTTTTAAATGTTTTTCGTTTGTTATGTCTTAATTGTGTATATGTATTATATAAATAAATAAATAAATAAATAAATCATTCCAGGACAGCTCACCGTCACAAACAGGTCATACGACCTTAAACTAAGAAGAAGAAATAAGAAGAAGAATTGTTTATTGCGCCTCTACTCTTTGCTGAAGTTTTAAATATGACATCGTATTTTATCCCCATCACAAGGACCTAAATAGATTTTGTATATTATTAGCGCATTTCATATGCCCGTACTTTAAAGATAACACCATGGATTAAAATAATAACATAACTCAAATACAGGATAGTTAATACTTATCAAATAATCACAAAAGTCCGGATCGTCCATGTCACCAAGTGCGCCGTCTAAAATGAACATTGTGTGTTAAAATATTTTTATTTTGTTATTTTATTTTCTTTTATTTTATTAAAGATTTAATGATGAATGTCGGAAAGTCAAAAGTGTTAGTTTTTGAAAGGGAAGAGCAAATGACAGTTTGTAATATAAGTGTAAATGAAGAGAACTTGGAACAGGTGAGTGAATTTGTGTATTTAGGTAGCATGTTCACAGCGGATGGCCGAACCGACAGTGATATTGAAAGAAGGGTTGGTGCGGGTAACAAAGTGAATGGAGCTTTAAAAGTAGTTATTGGAAACAAGAATTTATCAATGAAAGCGAAAATGGCCGTTCACAATGGAGTTCTGGTTCCAACCCTTGTGTATGGAAGCGAAGCATGGAACTGACAGAAGAAAGATGAGAGCAGAATAAATGCGGTAGAGATGAGGTCCCTAAGACGTATGTGTGGTAGAACGATGTACGACAGAATCTCAAATGCTGATATTAGGAAGGAGTGTAGAGCGAAAGAAGGTATTATGAACAAAATTATGAAAGGTTCGCTTCGTTGGTTCGGACATATGGAGCGCATGGGTGAAGAAAGAATGGTTAAAAAGTATACGTTAACAATGTAAATGGAGTAAGGAGTCGAGGTCGACCGAGGAAAACATGGCATGACCAAATTAATCAAATATTAAAAGTTGGTCATGTCAGAAGCCGGAAGAATCGACGTGCGTGTATGACTCGATGTATGAATGTGGAGGAAGCTAGAGGGGTGTGCCAGGATAGAGTAGTGTGGCGGTCCATTCTCTCTGCCTACCCCTGCGGGGAAACGGCGTGATGGTTTTGTTATTTTATATATATCATTGTATTTTGTATGATTTGTTTTAGATTGATTTTGTAGATGTTGGACGATCAAAGTGTGCGTGGGAGATGCCTATTGGTGGCGTTGAGGTTCGCAACCCATCACACCGCGTCTTCCGCGGGGTGAAAAGAGAAGGATGGAGTGCCGCATCGATTAAAATGTGACAGTCCATTATTTCTGCCTACCCTTTCGGGGAGACGGCGTGATGGTTAGTTAGTTAGTTAGTTTTAATACTTATTACGAAATATAAATAAATACAAGTAGTGCAATTGGTTCAAAAGGATAGTAGGGCTACGATGGAGTATGTTTTGGTGTAAAATATGCCTCTACAAAATGTCGTAAGGCGCCGTGTTGCATTTACAACAGCAACACTACTATCAAGTCCAACTCTCTAGCGTCCACGTGAGGTCTTTTTAAAGACCCCGCCAACCCCGGGCAATGTGGCACATATTACTTAATGCCATAGCAGATAGAGAGAGGACGAATGGCGAGCTTCCAGCGCCATAAAACTGGATACATCCAGCTAAGGAAAGGTAACCCCGACAGAAAATCCTCCAGAGAAGGCAAGGGGATACCACTCTGGATATTTTTCTCCAGGTCATCACTCTCAAGGGTGATAGTCAACGTTAGGGAGACCTGACAGGACACAGAAAGAAGAAATGCAGGGTTTTAAGGTGAGATTTAAAATCTGTCGGATTGTCAATGCATCTGAGGCGTGCAGGAAGCATATTCCAGGCGGACGGATCTGCCACTGCGAAAGCCCGATCTCCGAAATTTGTCCGGGGGTTGCTCTTTGGCTCAACTAATCTGCCTATTGCCGAGGAGTTTGCTGGTCGAAGCGTAGATTGCCGCAAGTTAGGGCTATCAGCAACACAAAGTTCAGATATATAATTGTAAAGGGTTAGCGTTCGGACTTGGCGAGGGTTAGCGTTTCTGTTCCATATGTCTATACTGGAAGTACACATTGACCTATATTAAAATAAACTAACTAACTAACCATCAAGCCGTTTCCCAGGAGGGGTAGGCAGAGAGGATGGATCGCCACATTGTTCTATCCTGACATAATTCTAGCGCCTCTTCTAAATTCACACATTGTGACATGCACGATCGTCGATTGTTGCCGCCTTTCAGTAATTGATTAATTTGGTCAAGCCATGTCTTCCTTGGCCTTCCTCGACTTTATTTCCCATTCACACTACTTGTATATATCTTTTTAACCATTCTTCCCTCATCCATTCGTTCCATATGTCCAAACCATCTTAGTGACCCTTTCTTAATTTTATTTATCGCGCATTCATCCGCCTTACATTCCTTTCTTACTTCATCATTAGATATTCTATCATACATTGTTTTTCCGTACATTCTTCTTAGTGACCTCATTTCTACGGCATTTATCCTACTTTCATCCTTCTACTGCCAACTTCAAGATTCACTTTCATACATAAGGGTCGGGACTAGAACTCCATTGTGCACTGCCATCTTTGCTTCAGTTATTTAACAAATTTAAATTAATGTTTCAAGTACGGACCCCCCTGTGTATGAACGATAAGTACCACTATAGCATAGCTCACAGAATACTGCGGTTTGAACATCTACAAGCTAAGCCGTATGCGGTTTTCTACGCGCATGTGTTATCTGTTTCGTATGGGTATCGTTTTCAACTCTGCACAATGCCGGCACTAAATATCCACAATTTTTACTTTACTAGTTGTAACCCGTGAAATATTTTTCATCCCTTATAAATTTGGTTCACTGAACAATCGTGATCACAATTTTTTTTTTAACTTTTAACCTTTAGACGCCCAGTGGTCCCGTATGGGACCGTGCTTCAATGCCAAACGGTCCCATACGGGACCAGTGATTATGTTGCATTTCGCTATCGTGTTACACTGATTTATGACAATTGTATATATGAATATTAGCTTACGTATATAATGTCTTTGAGATACCGATTATAGAGATATAATTATTTTTATAACAGCTACGCGAAGGTCGTCGCGCGAATATTTGCTTGGGCAGTGGGCTACCTTTATTGCACGCGACGCACGGGCGTTTTAAGGTTAAAGTAAAAAAAATCATACTTTAAAAATTTCACAATTAACAATACATATCTAATTATTATCCTTTTGTTTTTTTACACTACTGTCATACAGCAAAAATCAAAACAAAACTCAAAATAATCCTGAAACGTTATCTAACATGCGCATCGTGCGCATTTCGAATTACTTTCAGAGAGAATCCAAGTATTCTTCTCTCGCTCTCTCGTATTCAAAATATTCTCGTTCTCTTTCATGATGACATGCTGGTTTTTGTCAATTTGTCATTTCAATAAAACATACTTATTTTTTTAATTTTCTTTTTATAGAATTCACATTTTCATATTAACGAACGCTACTGGCAGAATTTGTCTTAGTTTCAAAGGCACTGGATATATCGATAACCCCGTTAATATGAAAGATAAACATAGTAACTCCATTTGAAATCTTATACAATATTTGAGGCAGTCAAACAAAAGTGGACTAACCCCATCCAACATTTTAGAAATCATCAAATTGAATCTCATTGTGTTACGTAAATTTTGCAACAAATACTAATTGTAAACAAAGATTCTTGGCAAAAGAGATAAGTTAATTTTAATGTAGACGCAGTTCGTAACCATTTATTTTGACTGCTAATGTAGCCGGCTGCAGAAAAAGGGTTAAAAAAAAACACATTTCAGATGTCGAAATCTGCTGTTGATTGTCCTACTGGACCCGACTCGTCCCGGGTATTACGCACGTTTGGCGAATTTCTCCAAAAACAATGAGCCACATACCGTCGCATCGAGGACACCTATAGCCACCCCCTTACCCCCCCAGTCATCTACCCTTACTCATTATTATATGGAATTGTGGAATAATTACCCCGGGGAGGACGGAGGGTTGAACTCGTGGCACGGTTTTTGCGATGCTATTTAAAAATTTATATAATCTGATAAACTTAGGGGCTAACAATATGAAATTCCATAACGACGTTTATTTAAACAAATTAAAACATTTACGTTTGTTTTTTCCAAATTTCAAAAAACAATATAACAGGTATCACGTACATGTAATTATCATGTATTATTTATGTTAAAAATTACTTATTAGTTACTACTGATAAAAAAATAATTATAAGTACGGGTAGGGTATCCCCGAAAGGGTAGGCAGAAAGAATGAACTGTCACACTTTTACTGATGCGGCACTTCATCCTTCTCTTTTCGCCCCGCTGGAGATGCGGTGTGATGGGTTGCGAACCTCATCGCCACCAATAGGCATCTCCCGCGCACACTTCGATCTTCCAACACCCACAAAATAAATCTAAAACAAATAATATAAAATACAATGATATAAAATAAAATAACAAAATAAAAATAATAAAAATAAAAATATATTATATAATATAATCTGATAAACTTAGGGGCTTACTATTTGAAATTCCATAACTTCGATTTTTTAAACGAATTAAAACACGTATATTCCTTTTTTATATACTTAGTATACAAGACTCACTTAATTAAAAAATAAAATTTAAAAATTAAGTATTAGTTCTATTTAATTTTCTTTTCTATTTTCTGAATGTCCTATAATTGTTTTATATGCAACTTATCCTTTTTGTGCATCAACTCACTATCCATGAGATCATCAACTCGTGGAAATATAATGTAACTTTTGTTTATAAATAAATAAAAATAAAAAACAAATTATTCAAACAAAAAAGGCGTCATTTTCGAACACGGAAAAACCAATTGTATTAAATTAAAGGGTGTTCAAATCAAATTAAATCAGTTCATTATTTCAAAAGATATGACAAACAATATTAATGTTTAAGGCATGTGTTGCCAGTTGTGGGTCCGTTATTGAAGACAAAAACATGTGGGGCTGTATCTTCTCTGCCTAACATCGTAAGGAAACGGCATAATGGTTAGTCGGTTTCATAAATACTCGTAGAAGTACAATAACGCGCTCGCAAAACCAACCCTAGCGTAGAAAATCGCAGAAAGGGACGTAGAACAAGGTATGAAGGGGACAAGAGAAGCGGCAGATAAAACAATGGAAGATCGGATCTTTTGTGAGGAGAGCGACGTAGAGATCGCGAATGGTGCCCTTCTATAGATAGACAGAGGGCGGGGGGTGGTTCTCTCGTTCGACAGGGGTGTGGGGGACACACTCACATTTTATGTGTCCCATCGGAGTCAACGGGAATTGTGCGTGATCGTATTGGATACTTAAAATTATTTTGATTAATGCCAACATAATCATTATGAACCTGTGCTTGTATGGGCCGCCACACCGTTCATTCCTAAAACACTTATATAGTTCCCTCAACATTCACATTGTTCCTACTTCTAATATGTCCGCCATTCACTGATTGAATTAATGGGCACACCTCTCAAGAAATTTTAAGGAAGATTTAAAGTAATAATAATAATAATATGCTAACTTTTTTAGCGCCGTTCTTGTGTTGTAACTACCTCAAGGGCGCATTAAGACGTGTTTTAAATCTAAAAATCTAAATGTGAAACGCTGCATCTGATTTTCGCGATCGGTTAAAAAGTATAGTAGAACAAAGTATAAATGTTTAAATTGGGTATGAAATATGAAAAAGGTGGGTTTTCAGTTTAGATCTGAAATCTGTCGGATCATTTATGCATCTGAGGTGTGAAAGGAGATCGTTCCAAGCTGATGGACCGGCTACGCGAATGCTCGTTCCGAAATTTGTACTGGGGCAATGCTTCGACTCAACTAATCTTCCTATTGCCGAGGAGTTCGCCGAGCGAAGTGTGGATTTCCTTGTATTTAGGCTGTCCGTTATACAGAGTTCGGATTTATAACTTGGTGCCATTCCATGTAGCGCTTTGAAGACTGTACAGCAGAGTTTATACCGGATTCTTTCTGGACTTTTAAGCCGGTGAAGTTCTTTGAGATGTTGTGTTATCAGCAGGCGAAAAGCCAATTAGAGAACAAGTCGCTAGACCCAAATGGCAGTGATCGGTCACACCCTGAGACGGAACCCAGCCTGCATCACTGGTCCCCTATGGGGGGAAAGAGAAAGCGAGGCAGACCTAGAGCCACCTTTAGAAGAACCCTGCAGGACGAGATTAGGGCAGCAGGCCTCACTTGGGATGATGTTAGGCATCAGGCATGCGATAGAGTCGGGTGAAGAAGGTTCCTTGACGTATGCACCACGGAGATGTGACAGAACAAAAAGAAGAAAACTAACTAACCAACTAACCATCACGCCGTCTCCCCGAAAGGGTAGGCAGAAAGAATGGACTGCCACATTTTAACCGATGCGGCACTCCATCCTTCTCTTTTCGCCCCGCGGGAGACGCGGTTTGATGGGTTGCGAACCTCTTCGCCACCAATAGGCATCTCCCGCGCACACTTCGTTCTACCAACATCCACAAAAAAATATATGAAATACAATAATATAAAACAAAATAACAAAAAAAAAAAAATTAACACAAATGTTCTTTTTAGATGGTGCACAGATTGTCTATTTAATTTATGTTCCACATATACACAGATTTTTTTAAATTAGCAGTAATTAAGAACTTAAAACAACCCAACATCAACAAGAACTTTACAATAATATTGAAGAAATTATTCATTAAGAAGAATAAGAATATTATATTTAATTGATTTCAGTTCCACTGCATTTATTCTACTTTCACCGTTCTTCTTCCAGTTCAATGCTTCATTTCCAAACATAAGGGTTGGTAAAATAACAAAATTGTGCACTACCATGTTAGCTTTTAACACATTCGATCCGACCGCATTCCCTCACGCTGCATTCGATCACCGCGCGAGTGGTGGGGGTACCGTACATTTTACGCCTATCTTAACCCATTAAAGGCTAGGGCGGGAGATCGGCCCATCCGATAGGTTTTCGTATATTAAGTTGGGGTAATACAATTACCGCGGCTCCAGACTACCCACTCTCAAAACTGTTGGGTAAGGGTGGGTTAAATTTATTGTTTTCTCCCTTGTAATTAAATAAATACAATGTTATATTAGTCTTTACAAAAAAGCCAAGGTGGCAGTGCACAATAGTGTTCTTAAAACGACCCTTCTATATGTGGTGACGTATACAAATCAATACAACGATTTTATCTCCTTTTATTTATTTTAAAAGAGCAGAGAATCTCCAAGGGCAGACACAGTAAGGACCAAACAAGTTTTGAGGACTTCCGAAATGAAGACACTGAGGACGATAGCAGGCAAGATTCTGAGGGATCGTGTGAGGAACACCAGAATAAGAGACATATGTGAAGTTGAGGATATTATAAGATGGAGCAGACAGCGAAAAAGGGACTGGTACGGTTATGTTCAAATAATGGACACCACCAGACTCCCCTATATTGCATTGCATAATCAACCTCATGGGACTCGTCCTCGTGGAAGACCTCCTAAAAGATGAAAGGACAGCTGGGAATCTACCTCACAGGAGAAGTAACACTCTGGAGAACAGACCACATAAGTCTACAATAAGGAAGAAGAAGAAGAGAATCTTCTTTTTAACGGTGTCAGGATAGAAAGGAATGTAGAGCGATAGAAGGTATTATAAACAAAATTATAAAAGGATCGCTACGTTGGTTCAGACAAATGGAGCGCATGAGTGAAAAAAAAATGGTTTAAAAAAGTATACGTTAACGATTTAAATGTAGTACGGAGTCGAGGAAAACATGGCATGACCAAATTAATAAAATATTAAAGGTTGGTCATGTCAGAAGCCGGAAGAATCGACGTGCGTGTATGACTCGTTGTATGAATGTGGAGGTAGCTAGAGAGGTATGTCAGGATAGAGAAGTGTGGCCGTCCATTCTCTCTGCCTACCCCTGCGGGGAAACGGCGTGATGGTGTGTTTGTTTGTTTATATTATCTATGTTTTATTTGAATGAATATCAAATGGCATAATGTCTTCGAAAGACAGAATATGTCATTCCCATAAAATATAATCTTCTAGAAAACAGACGTATCAATTCTTCTACTTCGTATCAATTCTTCCAAATTAACAATTGAATTCCAGTGTTAACGTCTTAATTAATTAATTTGAATGAAAACGTCTTATTTTTATGTTTAATTTGAATGAATATCAAATGCCATAATGTCTTAGCAAGACGAAACCTGTCATTCCCGTAAAATATAATTTTCTAGAAAACAGACGTTTTCATTCGTATTAATTCTTCCAAAATAACAATGGAATTCCACAGTGTTAACGTTTTAAATAATGAAAACGAAAAAAAGTCTTATTTTTGTGTTTTATTAGAATGAATATCAAATGTCATAATACCTTAGCAAGACGAAACATTTCATTCCAATAAATCACAATAAAACTTGTATAAACAGAAATTTCATTCATATTAATTATTTAATAGGGAGAAATACCTCATTGTTCAAAACATCATAAAAATCATAAAAAAAAAAAATTCTTTGTAAAAAAGATATATATCGATAAATCTGAAACAGACAATCAAATCTTACTTGTTTGAAGAATCTGTGGTACCAACGAGAGAGATTGCTTTACGAAACCGGATATCTTCCGTTAAAACGACGATCGTTTGAAGGAATGCGCTTGAAAGCAAATTAAATCTGTGGATGTGTTTACCTGAAAAAAGAAAAAAGAAAACATTAACTCACAGAATGTACTAAAACACTAGTTCTTAAAGATTTTTGGACCACCGCTCACTTAAACAAGCAAAAAAAATTGCATAATAATATTGTAATAATATCATCTTTATTTTAGTCCATTGTTTTGACCGAAACACTAAGATACTTTAACATTATAAACGTGTTGAATTAAAAAAAACTTTGTTTCATGTATCACAATTATATTTTTATTTTACGCGACAGCTGTTTCGTCAATCTATGTTGACATCATCAGTTATAACACGAAAACGACGAAACAGCTGTCGCGTAAAATAAAAATACGATTGTGATACATAAAACAATTTTTTTTAATTTAACAGTTTACCTTTATTTTATGTATCGAAATGGAATCGATCGCGCGAATCGCATCTTTGCTCACCAACTTGCAAACACTCGTCACTGACAAAAAATCATCTTCTTCTTATAATATAACTGTCGATCTGTGGCACGGAAATCATGGGATCCTGGGATGAAAGGATCAGCTGTCCCTCCATCTCTTAGGTGGTCTTCCAGGTGTCCGGAGGAGACTTCATGAGCGGCTGTATATGCGAGTTCTATATACTATCCATTTTAACTACATGGTCCCTCCAATATCTTCTTCTGGATCTACTCCACCGAACGATATCCTCTATTTCGCAAGTTTTTCTTATGTGTTGTGGACACGATCTTGGATAATTTTTCCAGTAATGGATTAAAGACCAACATCAGAAACCAAAATATACCGAATAATACATTAAACGATGGAAATGGAACTAGAAAACGAAGACCGAGGAAAACGAGTCAAGTTCAAATAAATCAAATGTTGAATGACGGCCACGTGAAGAGTCGTTGAAATCGACGTGCTTGCATGACACGATGTATGAATGTAGAGGCGGAGAGATGGCTGGACATCATCATCCCAGGACAGTTCACAGTCATAAACAGGTCATACGACCTAAACTAAAGAAAAATAAGAAGAAGTACTTAAGAGACATGAAGTGTTGTGTCGATTATCGGCATTTCTTACTTAAAGAATTTAGATATAAAAAGGTCAACTCTGATTGCAAGCACGTGGTGCAATAATTGTACAATTAAGTTTTATACATAAAAATCCATATAAAATGCAATAATCTTATGTAAATACTAAAAATACAGTACTCACAGTTATAACAAATCACCAGACATGTAATAAATATCTTAATAATTAATTATCAAACAGGAATAATCATCTGAGCGGTGCGTCCTTAACTGTTAACTAGTATACAAAATGGCGCTGAAAGAGGGAGTCAACACTACATCCAAGCGTGTGAAGTTAGCAGATAGTATTGAAGTATTCAAACAGCGATTTCGTCATATTGATTTGGAAAAATACCATAGAGGATTTTTTTTAATTAATCCGATCGAAAACATCTGTTTTCTATGAGTTTTACTATATTTTATAGAAATGATATGTTTCGCGACTACTAAGAACATCGGAGATGAAGGTCCTAAGATCAATTACTGGAAAAACCCTCCGAGATCGTGTCCGCAACGCAGCCATAAGAAAAACCTGCGAAATAGAGGATATCGTTCAGTGGAGTAGATCCAGAAGCATATACTGGAGGGACCATGTAACCCGAATGGATGGTGACAGACTCGCATATACAGCCGCTTATGAAATCCCTTCCGGACACCGCCCACCTGGAAGACCGCCGAAGAGATGGAGGGACAGCTGGATCTCATCATCCGACGAGATATGATTTCTGTGTCACAGATCGTCAGATCTATCAAAAGAATAAGAAGAAGAAGATATGTTTCGCATTTTCTAAAGACCAAGGAGAAACATGTAATTTCTATAAATTATAATAAGAAACTAACTAACTAACTAACCATCACGCCGTCTCCCCGAAAGGGTAGGCAGAAAGAATGAACTGTCACACTTTTACTGATGCGGCACTTCATCCTTCTTTTTTCGCCCCGCGGAAGACGCGTCGTGATGGGTTGCGAACCTCATCGCCACCAATAGGCATCTCCCGCGCACACTTCGATTGTCCAACACCCACAAAATAAATCTAAAACAAATAATATGAAATACAATGATATAAAATAAAATAACAAAATAAAATATAAAAAAATTAACACAAAATGTTCTTTTTAGAAGGTGCACATATTGTCTTTTTATTTTATGTTCCACGTATCCACCGTTTTTTAATTTAGCATATAATGTAATAACACATAATGTTTTTTTCGATGTTGCACATGTTGACATGGACGATCCGGATTTTTGTGTTTATTTAATTTATGTTACACGTATCCACCGTTTTTTTAAATTATCTGTAATTAGGCACTTAACCAGCAAGAACTTAAAAATAATATTGAAGAAATTATTCAAATTGTCATTGGAACAAATGAAAATTTTATTGTTACACCTGTCAAAATTCTTTATAAAAATGATAAAGGCAGAAACATACTACTAACACGCCACGCCACCCGATGCCACGTGATGCGTGTTGAGTCGAATCAAATTGTATTGTTTTTTATGGACAGAATCACACTAGGAACACCCGACGCGACGCCATGCGCGCACACGCCACCCGATCCAGATGAGCTAGATCGACGTGTTGCCGGTGGTGGGAGTAAACACGCCACGTCGCGTGTTAATAGTATGTTTCTGCCTTAAAACTAATATAATTTTAACAGCAAAACAGTACAAACGTATTACGTGTCATAATTGACTATTATAAAGTGCGGCAACAATTAAATTAACCAAAACGATTCACTTAAACACGAAATATCGTCAAATTTACAGGAGCACCACATGAACCAAACCAAATTTTCAAAATCAGAATTAGTAAAAAAATTATAATAAGTCTTTTAGAAATAAGACATTAGCATTCGCAGTATTAATTTAACCCAAGATATTTTTTTCAGAATAATGTCTCTTATATTATATCTCTTAGACGAATGTGTGGATACTTTGTGTACGATAGAGTATCGAATGAAAATATAAGATGTGAATGCGGTGCGAACGATGGTGTTATGAACAAAATAATGAAAGGATCATTAAGATGGTTTGGATATATGGAAAGAATGAATGAAGAAATAATGGTAAAAAATATATATGTTAACGGTGTAAATGGAACTAGAAATAAAGGAAGACCGAGGAAAACGTGACTATTTAACTAACTAACCATCACATCCCCGAAGGGGTAGGCAGAAAGAATGGACTGCCACACTTTTCTTTCCTGACATATTTCTCTCGCTTCCTCAACATACATCGTGTCATGCACCTCATACATCGTGTCATGCGTCATGCTTCCTCATACATCGTGTCATGCACGCGCGTCGATTTCTCTGTCTCCTCACATGGCCGACATTCAATACTTGATTTATTTGATCGTGCCACGTTTTCCTCGGTCTTCCTCTATTTCTGGTTCCATTTACATCGTTAACATATAATTTTTTTACCATTCTTTCTTCATTCATTCTTTCCATATGTCCAAACCATCTTAATGATCCTTTCATTATTTCGTTCATAACACCATCATTCGCACCGCATTCACTTCTTATATTTTCATTAGACACCCTATCAAACACAGAGTATCCACACATTCGTCTAAGAGATCTCATTTCTACTGCATTTATTCTACTTTCATCCTTCTTTTTTTTATGCATACAACAGGTTGTTTGAACCCAATTTATGTATACAATTTATTTTTTATCTATTATATTGATTCTTGTGACATGTGATAGGTAGCCAATCTTTCGCCATTTAATTGTCACGTGAATTCTACACCAGACCAAAGACAGTGTGACAATCACACAAACATCGCCGGGAATCGAAGCCGGGACCTTCGGTTTGGAAGTCAGAGCTCTTACCACTCTGCCACAAAGGTCGCCTTTTTTTTTAGCCAGTTCCATGCTTCGTTTCCATACATAAGGGTCGGTAGAAGAACATCATTGTGCAACGAACTGTACACATGTGTTTTAAATGTCGGAGCCAGTTCAGCTGCTATAATGATCTTATTTGATATATATTAATGTCGTATCATTTAATATTTATTTCTTCGTTTTAGGTGTGGGAAATTAATGATAATAAATTTTCTCTATGGCACTTTCAAGAATACGGTACAAGACGCCATTGTTCAATAGATAATGTTTTGCCTAGAACGCTCCGGTGAGTTCCAACCTTTCGTCAGCGCTTCTCAAATAATGTTTTCATGATGGTCCATACAGTCAATTTTTTCTGCCTACCCTTTCGGGGAGACGGCGTGATGGTTAGTTAGTTAGTTATATAATAAAAAAGGTGATTTCAGTAGAGCTCTCAGCACGAATTACACGTTCATTCAAATTAAGAATGAAATTTAAACATGGAATTAAACCAACACAACTAAAAAAAACAGTATCACCATTTTAGAGTGAATAAAATGGAAGTTCTGTTTAAATTATGAAACAAAAACCGTTCATGCAAAATTTAAAATAAATAATTTATGTTATCGTAATAAATTAAGAAGCGATTTTTCAATTCAAATGCAAATTAAAAAAAACACAATTTAATTTGTTTTATCATGGTAATACTAATAGAAATAAACAAAAGATTTGAGTTCATTACACTTTACACAAATTCAAAATCACAGGTATTATTATTATATTTTTATTTATTTATATGCCGAACCAACTTGCCTCTGCTGATGGCGGTGGGAAGAGCAATCAGTTTGCTGGATACGATTGATTACCTCGGAGATCGACGTCTTTCATATAAGTAAGAGTACGTTCAGAAGACAAAGAGTGTGTATCGATATTCTAATGATTTTATTGAAATCTCTTGAAAGAAGTTATTCTTCTTCTTCTCCTTCTAAACCTTTGATCTGTTACTGTAGTCAGGCTGGCCTCTCTTGGGAAGTTGACTTCCATCTCTTTGACGGGTTTCTGGGAGGACGATAGCCACCAGGAATCTGATGCGCCACAACGTGAGGTATTCTGGAGGGACTTATTATATCGAAAGGTATTTTCGACGTTGTCTGACCATCTTATGATATCTTCCACTTAGCAGATTCCTCACCCTATCTCGAAGAGTCTTTCCTGCTATTGTCCACATCGTCCGCATCTCTCCCACCTGCACTTAAGCCTTCGTTCTTGTGGCGTTCTTCACTCTGGTCTCATCAAGGAGTAGGCAGAAATAATGAACTGCCACACTTTTCTTTCTTGACATATTTCTCTCTCTTGCTCAACATTCATACATCTTGTCATGCACGCGCGTCGATTTCTTTGACTCCTCACGTGGCGGACATCCAATATTTGATTTATTTGATCGTGCCACGTTTTCCTCGATCTTCCTATATTTCTATATTTCTAGTTCCATTCAAATCGTTAACATACAATTTTTTCACCATTCTTTCTTCATTCATTCCTTCCATGTGTCCAAATCATCTCGATGTTCCTTTCATTGTTTTGTTCATAACACTTTCATTCGCACCGCATTTACTTATTATATTTGCATTTGACACTCTATCACTCTTGCATTTGACACTATATCATATTAAGATTTATTCTTTTAATTCACACATTTCACAAAATAATAATAATCATAATGTGTAAAGAGATTACCAAGAAGGTCGCCAAAGAGATGGAGAAATGGCGGGACATCATCATCCGACCAACCAATTTACCTTAGGTAATGCCCGTAGGCAGGGCAATAATCCATCTAAACCGCATCTCTTCGGATGTGGACATCTTCCACGATAGTAAGGCTACCCTCAGAAAACAACTATCTCTTATATAATGTATAAACTTGATATTTGCTTCTATTTTTCTTATTTTTTTAATTTCATTGTGTTTTTTGTGGTTATGTCTATTGCTTACAGTATATATTTTAAATTTCATAATTGTAAAACTAACTAACTAACCAACCATCACGCCGTCTCCCATATAAAATAAAATAACAAAATAAAAACAATTTAACACAAAATGTTCTTTTTAGATGGTGCACATATTGTCTATTTAATTTATGTTCCACGTATCCACCGTTTTTTTAATTTAGCACATAATGTTTTTTTAATTTAGCACATAATGTTTTTTTCGATGTTGCACATGTTGACATGGACGATCCGGACTTTAGTGTTTATTTAATTTATGCTACACGTATCCACCGTTTTTTTAATTAGCTGTAATTAGGCACCTAACCAGCAAGAACTTAAACTTAAAAAAATAATATTGAAGAAATAATTCAAATTGTCATTGGAACAAATAAAAACTACATTGTGGTAAAAAAAAAAAAATGTATTGTTTAGTCATAAGCGCTTTAGTTATATACTGTAATGTTTATGATTTAAAAAATAAATAAATTGAAAATGAAAATTGAAACCTCTGGACAACTCACCGTCACTAACAGGTCATACGACCAAAACTAAAAGGAATAATAAGAAGAAGATAATATGATAGGTAGCTAATATACTGTCATTTAATTGTCAACTGAATTCTACACCAGACCAGTATGTACAGTTATGTGTGACAGATGTTAAAAAAAGCAAAGGGGAGATACAATATTTGAGAAGCTCTTTACCTCGGGGATGCGAATACCCCCACCCGCCCCGAGAATCGAGTTTAGGCATTATCAAACTAAACAAAACAATCAGACAATTGAAGGATTTGAATTGGCGATTTGGAGCGGCGAACTGGAAACCCAGTGATCAAAATTAATATCCCTCGGGAGCAGAACGGAAATATAATCACTTATTCAAAAGGGAAATAATAGTTCCCGAGCAAACAAAACAATCTTTTCGGGAACAAATAACTGAGGCGGATTTCATGTATCTTTCTTCTGTCTATACGTCGTCAATGCGGTTGTTTTATGAAACTACGGGCGGCCCTCGACTTTCGCACTTAATTGATCCTGAAAATGTGTGCGAAAGTTGAATGTGCCAAAGTAGAAGTCATGTAAAAAAAAACACCAAAAAGGTGAGTATTTTCAGTTATATAATTTATTGATCAATCACATACATAATAGAAAAATAATTTGTTTATTAAGGAAGTATATTTACCAATAATGGGAGAGTGGAGAAGGATATTGAAAGAAGGGTTGGGGCAGGCAACAGAGTAAATCTTGCACTTAAAATTGTCATTGCAAACAAAAGGTGTTCTTTTGCCGACCCTTATGTATGGAAGCGAAGCATGGAACTGGCAAAAGAAGTATGAAAGTAGAATAAATGCAGTAGAAATGAGATCTCTTAGACGAATGTGTGGATACTCTGGGTATGATAGAGTGTCAAATGAAAATATAAGAAGTGAATGCGGTGCGAATAATGGTGTCGTGAACAAAATAATGAAAGGATCATTAAGATGGTTTGGACATATGGAAAGAATGAATTAAAAAAGAATGGTAAAAAAATTATATGTTAATGATGTAAATGGAACCAGAAATAGAGGAAGACCGAGGAAAACGTGGCACGATCAAATAAATCAAATATTGAATGTCGGCCATGTGAGGAGTCAGAGAAATCGACGCGATTGCATGACACGATGTATGAATGTTGAGGAAGCGAGAGAAATATGTCAGGAAAGAAATGTGTGGCAGTCCATTCTTTCTGCCTACCCCTTCGGGGAGACGGCGTGATGGTTAGTTAGTTAGTTAGTTATCACATACATACATACATAATAGAATAATAATTTGCTTATTTAGGGAGAAGGTTTACCAAGGATGGGAGAATGGAGAAGGATATTGAAAGAAGTGTTGGGGCAGGCAACAGAGTAAATGGTGCACTTAAAATTTTCACTCACACTGCTTGTGAACAACATTTTATCGGTCTTTTTCGTCCATTCGTTCCATATGTTTAATTATTAATTATCTCGGGGGGTTATTTTATATTTTACTTGTGTTCCAATAATCTGCCTTACATATCTTCCTTATTCGGTCGTTCGGTATTCTATCATATGAAGTTTTCCAGCATTTTTTTCAGTGATTTCTACGGCATTTATCCTACTTTCATCATTCTTTTGCCAGCTCCAAGTTTCACTTCCATACATTAGGGTTGGCACTAGAATTATATTATGTGTTATCTTTGCTTCAATGGATATATTTCTATTTGCAGTGATCGTCATTTATTTTGTTTCCAGCACCCTTCTTTCGTTTTCTTTCTCCGTTTTTCTGACCTTCTTACAGATGGGAATCCACCTCACAGGAGAAGTAACCCTCAAGAGAACAAACCGCGTAATGTCCAAAGAATGGACACCACCAGACTCCACTTTATGGTTGCGCTACATAATCAGTTTCACGGGACACGCCCTCGTGGAAGACCTTCTAAAAGATGGAAGGAAAGCTGGAAATTCACCTCATAGGAGAAGCAACGCTCTGGATAACAGACCACAATATATCCTAAAAATGGACACCACCAGACACCCTTATATTGCACTACAAAATCTACTTCACGGGACACGGTCACGTGGAAGACCTCTTAAAAGATGGAAGGACAGCTGTGAATCCACCTCACAGGAGAAGCAACGCTCTGAAGAACATATCACGTCCAAAGAATGGACACCACCAGACTCACCTTTATTGCATTTCATAATCAGTTTCACGGGACTTATCCTCGAGAAAGACCTTCTTAAAGATGGAACGAAAGCTGGAAATTAAATCTAGGAGAAACAAGGCTCTAGAGAACAGACTACAACATGTCCAATGAATGGACACCACCAAATTCTCCTATATTGCACTACATAATCAACCTCATGGGACACGTCTTCGTGGAAGAACTTCTAAAAGATGGAAATTTAACCTAGGAGGTATTAACAAGGCTCAAAGAAAAAAGAATGGACACCACCAGACACTCTCCTATATTGCACTACATAATCAATCCACAGGACACAGACTCGTTGAAGTGCTCTTAAAATATGGAAGGACAGGTGGGAATCCTTCCTACAGGAGAAGCAATCTTCTGGAGAACAGACCACATAGGTCTATAACAAGGAAGGAGCTATTATTTCCGCGTCTACAATATTCTGATTATTTACTAAGGAAACAATGCCAGGGGTAACAAACTCCAAGATTGTTTTCACGATGCTTAAGCGATGTTTACTGAAGAGAACAGAACACAGTAGTACTGTACAAACAGTTTCGCATAATGAAAACCATACAAGATAATCGTCAGTTATTTAACTTCCGATAATTGCATCTAGTGAAGGGATGTAGTGAAGGTATTATGCGTTCGATGCATAATCGAATTAATCGATTAAAAAATAAGTATGCGTTAACGGTATGAATGGAGTTCGGAGTCGTGGGAGACCGAGGAATTCTCGGCATGACCAGATTAATCCAATTTCCGGCTCGAGTGTGGTTCGGTGATATGGAGTCCCCACGAGGCGAGATACTCGCTCGTGTTAGAGAGGGTTCAGAAAAGAGTTTGGTAGCTATCCGTGGCTTTATCTCCCAGCATGCAGAATCAACCTGCCTCTGGTAGAAGACAAATACTCTTGACTTTGGAGAGTATCTTGTATTCCTAATGTCGAACCATCTCTTATCCGTTCCTGGAATTATATATTTTTTGTATTTTACCTGTTCTCAATGTCTTAAACTTTAAAAATTGTTTGTAATATCTTTTGAGAAAAAATAAACTGATTTGATTTGATTTGAACACCCTTTGTGATATCAAACCATGGCGTGAATATTATTATTATTATTATTCATAATGATTTATATGTTCAGTGCGCCGTTTTATAAAATCAATTTCTCCAACGACGCACTAGGAAAAGACTGATCGAACAGTGCAATCTTTAGAAGTTTCATAAATTTAACGTCACTATCCTCATACTTAATACTAACATGAAGGCTATTCCACGACAACGGACCCGCAACGCTGAAAGCACGATCATAGAAACTTGCTTTATTGGCTCTGACTGGAATTGTAATGTTGTTCGCATTAGTTTCTACTGATCGGAATGAACGTTGCGTTTCCGTTGGCATGGGTGTCACGCAGAGGTCCGAAATATACGCTGGCGCTCTTTGGTGTCGAACCCTTAACACAATTTGTATTTTACTCGCTCTCGGATATTTAGCCAGTAAAGTTCCTTCAAGAGCAAAGTGATGACAGTATTTTTGTTGCCCCAAAATCAATAGGGCAGCAGGGTTGAATACGCTTTGTATTATGCTTACTTGATTATTTGGCAATCCAGCGTACATTCTGTTACAATAATCTAAACGTGACACTTCAAAAGAATTTACGAGGGTCCTAGCTTCGACAATGGGTAAACATCTCCTTATAAGTTTAAGCTGTCTCAGTTGGTAGAAACCAGCCATGATATCTCCATTAACCCTAACACTGGAAATGCTTCATTTATTAGTTTCTACGCATATGTTTATTATACCATGGCACTCTCAGGAATCACTACAAATTAAAAACACGAAAATTTATAACAAATATTCGATTAAGAGGGTAGAAACTTTACATCCCTTGTTCTCTCGATTAACCTATGCTACCAATTACGCGGAACCCTCGCTACCCTAAGAAGGGAGCCCGAGTAAGGGAGGCAGAGACAAAGGGATGGCACACTTTCATTTAGTAAAACCGTGCGAGCAAACAGCAAAGGAGTAATCAGAATTTCAATTTAACTTTAAATCAAATACATCGAAACGAGGTCCGAAGTTCCTGTCTCTTCCCTAAATCTAGAAACTCGACGAAACAATGAAAATCATCATCTTCTTTTCGGAGCTACATCCCACCGAAACTTGTTCCTGGCCATCTCTCTCCATTCTCCAGATCTTTATATTTTCTCTCAACTTTGCTTCTGTGGTTATATTTCTATTTGCAGTAATGATTTTGAGTGCGCCATTTATTTTATTCCCAGCACCCACCCTTCTTTCGACGTCTTTATCCATTTTTCCGTCTCTTGTAAACATGCTTTCCAGATACTAAATTCAGTAACTTGCTCCAATTTCTCGCCCATCGCACTTTTATCACAAATCGTCATAAATTCTTCTTTCTCGAAAACCATCACTTTAGATTTAGACACATTCATCACCAGCAGTGGCGGTACTCCCATAGAAGCCCAGAAGCCCGGCTTGCGTAAGAAGTTTTGAACAAAACCCACAAATCTAAGTAATCATGCCCCTGCATAAACCAACAACCCACCAAATCACCTTCCAACAATGTTCCCTTCAGACGTAAGAGGAATAGCCACATGAGCTGAAACTCTGTAAGCCAGAAGAGGTTTTGAATAAATTTCTATGGGAGTACCGCCACAGATCACCAGGTCACTCTTTTTGCATGCCTCATACATCATTGACACTAAGACTTCTCCTTCTCATCTACTGTCAGCGATTAACACAGCATCGTCTGCATATAACAAACAGCTTTATTATATTGTATATATTATATTGTGATCTTGACTCAATAGATGCATTCAACATTAATATTGGTCGTAATGTCTGTTAACTGATTTCTTCATTTATTCTTTATTTCGTAGTTCGGTGATATGTAATATATGATTAACTAGATACTCGTCACGCCGTCTCTTCGAAGATGTAGACAGAAATGATGGGCTGTCACACTATGCTTTCCTGACGTACTTCTCTCGCTTCCTGAATATTCATACAACGTGAAGATTTATAGCGAAATTTGCAAGATATAACAAAAGTTAGCACGCTGAACAAGGAAGAATTAGTTAGAAGCCATTTCCCTCGTGAGTGATGGCGTTTTCGTCGCCTGTGCTTACCCCTTCGAATGCGATATCCATCACGGACCACAAACCCCCAGACGGTCTCAAAAATCGTCAAGCCCTAGTGCCCCGAAGCGAAATTTTCACCTTTACGAACTCTTGTTATAAGCGACGTCTTGCCTCGCGCGCGGGGGTTGATTTATAAGGGGGTAGCAATAGCTTCATCGGTATTCAATATTCTTTTCCACCCTTTCCGATAAATAAAAATTCTGCTCCGTTCACGCGTTATTAAACAGGCCCTTACGTGTACTTATTCGGCACTATTCGGTATGCTTCGTGCGTTTCCGTAACGGAGGCTTCGCTCACTCGAATTTGAGGGCGTGTTTAAAAAATACCGCTATATTAAAATCATTTCTTAAATTTTTAAATTAAGAATTGCCGTTGCCGAGGAAAAAGTGGCACGATCTTCTTCTTTTACTTGTTCTTGAAGATATTGCGATATGTTTTATGTTATCTTATTAATTCTCACGTGCTCCCTATGCCTTCCCTTTACCCTCACCCAATGACTCTCTTTACATCGCTTCAATCCAAACCTTCCGGCCGCCAACCGCCTTCCTTGCTTTGTCTTCACTGTGATACTAAGGATAAGTTCACTAAATGTTAGCTATAAGAATTTAGTGTAAGTTGAGCGGGACATAGAAGGGGGGGGGGGAGATTAGATTAAATGGGATCTGGCATCCCCTTGCGATTGGTAAGTCAAGGTAAGTCCCGGATGGATGGGGAACAGGCCTAGGAAGTGCATGAGAGAGGCTGACGAAAGGGCGCCACTGCGCCCTATAACAGCCTCAAGTATGTGGTGATAACCCCGTTCTCTATTGTAAACGAACAAAAAGTCAGTTTTATATTTTCTTAGTAAGTTTTACATCATAGTTACATAAACAATAATTAATATACGTAAGTCTGGATATAATAATTGGCTATCTTTCTGCCTATCCCGCAGGGGAGACGGCGGGATGGTTAGTTAGTTAGTTTTTTTTTTTTTCTCTTTATTTCTCGTGAGTCTCGTGAGTGTTGTGAACACTCATTTTTGAGATCCCAAAAATTGTTACATTGGATTAATAAAATGTATTACATTAAATTTATAAAAATAATACAAACATATTATGGCTTAAGGGAAAGAGCACATTATAAAGGTATATAAACAGTAGTATAAAAGAGAGACAAACACATTATCACCTAAGGGAAAAACACATCATAAATGTAAATAAACAGCAGTATGAGAGAATAACAAACATATTATATCTTAAGTAACATAGTAGACACATAGTATAAAAGAAAAGAAAAAACTAATACATTGGAACTTAAGGGAAAAAAACACATCATAAAGGTAAATAAACAATAATAATAATAATAATATATACAATAGGAAAATGAGGACACTAAAGTAAAATAATTACATAAATTTTTGTCAGTGAAACGAAACTTAAGAGGAATTATTGGAATATAGTTGAGAGTAATATTTTTTTTTATTTTCATATTGGGAGCTAGTTTTAAATGTTCTGGTAAGTTATAAAGCATTGAAGGCTATATATTGTAAGGATTTGATTCCGTATTTAGTGGTGTTAACTTTAGGGATATTTATATTTTTTGCTTGTCTTGTGTTGTGGTTATGAATATCATTATTAAGTTTAAAGGTTGTATTATAATGGTAGGATTTATCAACGATTTGTTTTATTGTACAGGTTATTTCATATAAAGGAAGTATATTTATTGGTAAAATATTTGTCCTTTTTTATATATCTTTAGTATGGGTATCAAGTGGTAGTTAAGAATATTTTAAAATTTACGATAACAATTCTGTAAAATTGGACGCGGCAGGATTCCCACCGCACGCTTCAAATAAATTTGTGGAAATTGGTACACACTTCGAAGTGGAAAACAAGCATCAACATGATGGAATTTCCTTCTTTATCCCTTTACGAGAAAGAAACGAGTACTGTTCCAACGCCTATAGCGACGTGCCATATACGATAGAGTGATGGTGTGAAAATGTGAAGCCGATTGGATGTGCTGAAATATCATTTTCAATTACACTAAATAAATGACCAACATGCCGTTTCTCCAGAGGAATAAGCAGAGGGGATGGACCGCCAAACTGTTCTATCCTGACATAACTCTTCTTCTACATTCACACACCATAATAACATGACCCTTGTCGACTTCGAACATGGTCACTCTTTAGAAATTCATTAATTTGGTAATGCCATGTCTATCATGACCTTCTTGGGTATTTTATTTCAAAATAGTTTTTTTTTAAAGTAACATAGAAGTTCCCGCCACATACCCGAGGCTGTTTTAGGGCGTAGCGGCGCCCTTTTATCAGCCTCACCCGTACATTCCATAGGCCTGTCCCCGGTCCATCCGGGACTTGCATTTAAATACGGCAACAACAAGGGGGTGCCAGACCACATTTAATCTACCCTATCTCACTTCTATGCTATTTAGAAACAGTGATTGTTGCCAAGGAAAACGTGGCACGATCTTCTTCTTCTTATTATAGTTTAATTTCGTCAATAATTTAAAAGTGGTCGGCCATGGACGCAGTCAAAAAATGTATGAATGTAGAAGAATCCCGAATAATATGTCAGGATAGAACAGAATGGCAATTATCCGGGTAAACGCCATGATGGTTAGTCGATAAGTATAATATTTTATAGATAATCTAATGATAATTGTACATAATATTATGATCTATATATATATCGCGTATGAAAGAGCTGAAAGGGTTGGATGCAGGTACCAAAATGAGCGGAGTGTCAGTAAGCTGTCTCTTGTATGCGGATGACGATGTCCTACTTGCAGACAACGAGCATGAACTACAAGTGCTGGTGAATAGTACGTATGAGGTATGCATGCAGAATGGTCTGATGATGAATTAAGTCCAAGGTAATGATTTTTGAAAAAGAAGAAAATGGCAGTTTACTATGGTGTTTTTGTAACGACCCTTATGTATGGAAGCGAAGCATGGAACTGGCCACATAAGGATGAAAGTAGAATAAATGCAGAAGAAATGAGATCTCTCAGACGAATATGTGGATAATCTGTGTATGATAGAGTGTCGAATGAAAATATAAGAAGTAAATGCGGTGCGAATGATGGTGTTATGAACGAAATAATGAAAAAATCACGAAGATGGTTTGGACACATGGAAAGATAGGAAGAAGAAAGAATGGTGAAAAAATCAAATCAAATCAGTTTATTAACTCAATAGACACTACAAAAAGTATATGTTAACGATGTAAATGGAACAAGGAATAGAGGAAGACCGAGACGATCAAATAAATCAAATATTGAATGTCGTCCGCGTAGTCACGAGAAATCGACGCGCGTGCATGACACGGTGTATGAATGTTGAGGACGCCATTTCATTGTTATGTGAATTCTTCACCAGAGCAAAGACAGTGTAACAATCACACTGCCATCGCCGAGAATCGAACCCGGAACCTTCGGTGTCAAAGCACTTACCACTCGGCCACGAAGGTCTTCTACGGCATTTATTCGGTATTAACCTTACTTTCATCTTCTTTTGTCAGCATTATGTACTTCTTTGCTTGTGGATATATTGTACGATCGTTTTATTTAATAATAATTTAAAATGTTACTTAAACTAAAAACCAACGGCTTCAGCAAGTCTCGTATAAAAAATTTAACCGCTCTCGCCTGCGTAAAACACTTCCTCCCCGTTTACGAGTGCTGTTAAGAAGAGAAAAAAAAACCGGATGAAAATCGAACAATCATTTGTTTAGCTGTTGATAAAATGACATCTGTTGAGATGGAATAAAAATAATATTGGCAGTTTAAATTGAGAACGATTTTATTCCGCTCATACTAACAACGCACGCGTATTTTTATTTCGGGGATTTACGATAGACGGATGAAACATTTATTGGCATCCCGGGATCGAATCCAATAAGAAAATGCAGACACTTTGTTCGAAGTTTTATAATATTTTGATGTATTAACTTGAATACTTCGATTGTTTTTATTTTTAAACTTATTATTCTAGATTAGGGGTCTCCACACTTTCCAGCCTTAACCTGTTCAAGATAATTTATTTGTTCTTAACAAAAGCAACAACAAACCATCATGCCATTTCCCCGGAGGGGCAGGCAGATAGAATAGAACGCCACACTACTTGATCCTGACACACCTCTCTAGCTTCTTCCACATTTATACAGCGACTCGATTTCGACACGTCGATTCTTCCAAATTTTAACATGACCAACTTTTAAATTATGATTAATTTGGTCATGCCATGTTTTCCTGGGTCTAACTCGACTCCGTACTCCATTTAAATCATTAACCTATACTTTCTCTATCCATGCGCTTCATATGTCCGAACCAACACAGCGATCCTTCCATAATATCCTATTCCGCTCTACATTCCTTTCTTATATCAGCATTTGAGTTTTATCGTTCTACCACACATACGTCTTAGCGACCTCATCTCTACCGCATTTATTCTGCTCTCATCCTTCTTCTGCCAGTTGCATGCTTCGCTTCTATACATAAGGGTTGGGACCAGAACTCCACAGTTGAACGGCCGTTTTGGCTTTATTTAATATTTTAAATAATCAGTTCAGCAGCAAAGTGAGAATTTATAAGATTTGTGTGCATGACATATGGGATCGAGGGCGGACACCACAATCATAAAAAACGCGCTCAGAGTGTCAGAAATGAAGACGCTCAGAAATATATCTGGCAAGACACTGCAAGAGAGGATAAGGAATACACAGATAAGGGAGATATGCGAGGTCGAGGATGTCGTTAGGTCTGGAAGGCAAAGGAGAAGATACTGGGATGCACACTTGAGGAGATGGATCCATCCAGACTCCCCTTCATTGTGTTACACGGCCAGCCCCATGGTAGACGACCCCGGGCAGACCACCAAAGTGTAAATAAAACCAAGTGCATGATTGTGGGAAATAAAGTAAAACTTCAAAATTACAATATACTAAAAATTAATAATGAATTGATAGAAGTGGTAAATAATATCAAGTATCTGGGTATAATATTCGACAAAAAATTTAATTTTCAATTGAATTTCAAGCAAGTTTTAAAAAAAAATGGTAAAAAGATTGGTTTCTTATTTAGAATCAGAAATAAATTGGATATAAATAGTAGAAAGCTGGTCTACAATGCTCTAATATTGCCTCACTTTAATTATTATTCTTCTGTATTGTTTTTAGCAAATAAATGAGATATTGATAAACTACAGGTTTTACAGAATAAAGGAATGAGGGCTATACTTGTTTGGGGTAGATATAATAGGATTTCAACAATGTTAAACAAATTAAAATTTTAAACTAAAAAAAATAGTTCTTTACAACACTTTGATTTTTATTTATAAAATTAAGAGTAATGTGGTGCCTGCATATCTAACTAAAAATATAGCAAATAGCTATGAAATACATGACATTTTGACGAGAGGTCGTGATAGATTCCGAATCCGGAGACCCAGACTTGAAAGTACAGAGAAAGGTATTTTTTATAGAGGATTCAAATTATTTAACGAATTGTCATATGAGGTAAGAGATGCCATGCCGGTTCTCTTGCCATCTTTCGTCGAAAATGCTTTAAATATGTTGTAAGTACCGATATTTAGGGTTTTTGTTGTTTTTTTCATTTGTGTTTTCTATAATGCTGATATAAGAAAGGAATGTAGAGCGGAAGAAGGTATTATGAACAAAATTATGATAGGATCGCTGCGTTGGTTCGGACATATGGAACGCATGGATGGAGAAAGAATGGTTAAGAAAGTATACGTTAGTGATGTAAATGGGGTACGAAGTCGAGGCAGACCGAGGAAAACATGGAATGACCAAATTAATCAAATTTTAAAGTTTGGTCATGTTAGAATTTGGAAGAATCGACGTGTCAAAATTGAGTCGCTGTATAAATGTGGAAGAATCTAGAGAGGTGTGTCAGGATCAAGTAGTGGGGCGTTCCATTCTATCTGCCTGCCCCTCCGGGGAAATGGCATGATGGTTTGTTTGTTTGTGTTTTTTATATTATTAATTGTTTATAAAATGTTGTTTTATAAGTTGTAAAGTGTTTTTGTATTTTTTTATAACTTTATTAAATAAATAAAAAATAATAATAAAAGAGATAGATCAACAGCTGGGTGTCGACTTCGCAGGAGGCCAATTCTTCTTAAGAAAGAAGAAGAGAAGAAATAATATTATACGAGTAATATTCGAATGAATGTCTACAATCAGAATTCTGGCGAGAGAACGGAGCACTCGAGAAATTACAATTACACCAGATTGAAGTTTGATTCGAATGGGCCCTATCAAAGGGACTCAAGTCCGCGATAAATAATCTCCCTTCATAATTCTTCCTCTTCTTCCTCTCCGGGTTCCGACAAATAGGGCGAATTTCGAAATTTATAAATCTCCCGGTAATTGGCACCGGAATTACAAGAGTATTAACTCCGGCAAATTATAGACTTTTGTTCGAGTTATCGCCGATTCGTGGGGTCATTAATTTGTCGAAGGCACCCCTCCCTTCTAAACATAGCTATTCTATTATATTATTATATATAATACTGAGAAGGTACTGACTTATTTAACATTTTGACGTTATATGCAGACGATGCTGTGTTAATCGCTGACAGTAAAGACAATTTGCAAGTCTTAGTGGCAAGGATGTATGAGGCATGCAAAAAGAGTGACTTGGTGATGAATGTGTCTAAATCTAAAGTGATGGTTTTCGAGAAAAAAGAATGTATGACGATTTGTGATATAAGTGCGATGGGCGAGAAATTGGAGCAAGTTACTGAATTTACGTATCTGGGAAGCATGTTTACAAGAGACGGAAAAATGGAGAAAGACATCGAAAGGAGGGTTGGTGCTGGGAATAAAATAAATGGCGCACTCAAAGTCATTACTGCAAAAGAAATATATCCACAGAAGCAGAGATGGCAGTACACAGCGGAGTTCTAGTGCCAACCCTCATGTATGGAAGTGAAGCTTGGAGCTGGCAAAAAAAGGATGAAAGCAGGATAAACGCCGTAGAAATGAGATCACTAAGAAGAATGTGCGGGAAAACGTTGTATGATAGAATACCGAACGATGAAATAAGAAAGAAATGTAAGACAGATGACTGCATCATGAATAAAATTAAAAAAGGATCCCTGAGATGGTTCGGACATATGGAACGAATGGATGAGAATAGAATGGTTAAAAAATTGTAGACAAGTAGCGTTAGTGGAAAAAGAAGCCGAGGACGTCCGAGGAAAACATGGCATGACCAAATTAACCAATTACTAAAAGGCGGCCACATTCGAAGTCGGAATAATCGACGTGCGTGCATGGTGCGATGTATGAATGTGGAGGAATCCCGAGAGGTTTGCCAGGACAGGCCAGTGTGGCGATCCATCCTCTCTGCCTACCCCTCCGGGGAAATGGCGTGATGGTTAGTTAGTTAGTTAGTTAGACGTTATAAAAAAAATATCCGATGTAACATATTTTTTCAAGGTTTATACTAAAACCTTATAACACGATCATTCGCACTGTATACACTTCTTGTTTTTGTTTCTGACATTCACAGATGAACACATATCCGAAAGGAGAGACCACTAGGAGACGGTTACGGCTCCATCACAAGCGCCTTCCCCTGCCCCAGATGCCCCAGAATATGTGGGTCCAGGATCGGGCTCTTCAGTCACATGCGGACCCACAACCGGTGAAGTACAGCCTTTCTCAGACACGAGGGAGATCATAATTTTACTGCATTTGTTATTCATTTATCCTTATTCCATATTCTGGCCACCATATTCTGTTCCCAGAAAAACAATTTACATCTTTGTCTCTATTGAGATACAATTAATCTGTCTATGACATCCAAGAGTCTTGAAAATCAAGTGTTGCAAACGAAAATAAAATACGAGTACATATTAATTAAAAGGCATCAATTTTATTTTATCCTTCATTTGTCAGTTAATACTAAATTGAACCATCATCCATTCCGAAAAAATACTAAAACAATGTCCAGAATGCAATAATTACAATGTTTTTTTTATACATTTTAAATGACACCTTTCCAACGGACGCCATCTTGGAATTGATAATTTAAGATAATCAAATGATTTTACTGAAATCTCTTGATGGAAGTTCATTTTAAATAATAAATAAAACGATGTTTTTTAATTTTTTGTCTTTATTTAGGCGATTGGTTTGCCAGGCTCGCTGGCATCGACAGCCTGTCAGATGCCGAGCCTGGCGAAACCGGTCGCTGTCTAAATAAAGACAAAAGTGGAAGTAGTTAAAAAACATCGTTTTATTTCATTATTATTGATAATTTAATATTCCTTCGATTCACAATATGAATAATAGAATGCTTCAAAGCCATTTCTAATTTGGAACTGCTTAAAAATAAAAACATTTCAAAAATGGAATCCTTTTAAATAAGGAAACAAAAGGTTGAAAGGAAAAAAAAGCATAATTTACTAGATTAAACGTGATTTAAAAGAACTGCTTTGTAACATAATTGCGTTTCCACATTTCTGGGAATATTTTACAACACTGAAAATATTTAAATAAAGGTTATGCGTGTGTTTAGATTCAAACTTGTATTTACGCGATTTCTGAATTATGCGAATAAAAATATAATTTTGAAATTAATATATAAATATAACTAACTAACTAACTAACTCGGGGCTCTATTGAGAACCCCTATGTTCTGGAGCAAATAGGTATTTTTGATCCTGATAACTACCTGCGACAACGCCGACATCAATTGTTCTTTACTCCGTCACGCAGAACCAACCTGCCTTTGGTGATGCCAGTAGGAAGAGCAATTCAGACGCTGAATCTTATCATCTCGGACTTGGACATTTTCAGTGTCAGTGAGACAGTATTCATAAAAAAAATATTGCAAATTCTTGAAAGAGTATTGCCTCACTGACGTCGACATAATTGGATTCCTTCTGATATGTATGATTTTTTGGTCTCATGTTGTTTTGTTTTATTTTATCTTTATAATACTGTTTTGTTAAATGTTTTATCGTTTTTAATGTCTCATTTGTGTATAATCTATAAATAAATAACCACCACGCCGTCTCCCCGAAAGGGTGGGCAGAAAGAATGAACTGTCACACTTTAATCGATGCGGCTCTCCATCCTTATCTTTTCGCCCCCGCGAAAGACGCGGTGTGATGGGTTGCGAACCTCATCGCCACCATAAGGCATCTCCCGCGCACACATCGATCGTCCAACGTCTACAAAAAATAAATCTAAAACAAATTATATAAAACACGATATAAAATAATAAAAAAACAAAATAAAAATATAATTTAACACAAAATGTTCTTTTAGATGGTGCACTTGTCGTCAGCTAGACGATCCTATATACGGGGCGACCCTTGTGTAAGTGAAGCATGGAGCTGGCAAATGAATGATGAAAGTAGAATGAATGCGGTAGAAATTTGATTTCTAAGATGAATGTATGATAAATGAATGTGTGGTAATGAACAAAATAATGAAAGGGTGGCTAAGATGGTTTGACACATGGAAAGAATGAGTGAAGAAAGAATGTAAGATTTTATTTATATACATAAAATTTTACTTACAACTGACATACATGGCTTCTAAATTCTTGTGTGAGAAATCTCGCGTTTACCTGTAAGAAAAAAAAAACATTTAAAATACAACAAGCTTTGAAAAAATTCCAATTAAAAATAATTAATTACAATAAATTATTTTTAATATTGATACGTAAAATTTTGAAAATAATGATAATAGAAGCACGCTGATCATGGCCGATAAAAAATAATGTTATTTGAAAATAATGATCTAGCATACCGAAAATATCAATATTATAAAATTTAATTAAACCTAAAAAAAGAAACGTTTTCTCTAATATCAGATATTTATTGTTTCTTGAACAATGATGTAAAACTCTATTAAATTAATTAATTACGTTTTATGGGAATAACATGTTTTATTGGTTTTATTGGTGTGGAGTGTTTTACTGTACGGCTGCGAGACTTGGTGCCTGGGCGAAAAAGAGAGCGCAAAAGGCTGGAGGCATTTGAGATTTGGACCTACCGACGAGTTGCCCATGTTTCATGGAGGGACCACATTACAAATGAAGAGGTTCTCAGCAGAGTTGAAGAGAGTAGGCACGTGTTGAACACCATAGCGGAGAGGCGCGCGAGATGGATTGGTCATGTGTTGCGACACGGATGTTTCCTGCATGTGTCGGAGGAAATGGTCGACGGATCGATTGGAAGACGACGATCTCGCCAGGAGTACCTAGATCAGATTTGGCGAGATGTGGGCTGCACCTCTAATGCGGAGTTGAAGAGAGTTGCCGAGGACGGATCGGAGTGGAAGAGGAGATGCGTCGCCTTGCTGCAGACCAATCATTAGATTGAGACCGGAGAAGAGAAAACGTAAGTTTTAACCCTTAACGTACCGTGTTCAAAACAAAACGCTTGCTCCCATGTGGTAAGTTCAGTTTACCGCTAACTTTATCTAAATATCAAGCATATGACTAGATGAATCAAAATTTAATTTATGTCATCTTGTAGGGAATTTCATTAGAATAGATCGATATCTATAACATACATGGATTATTTGAAAAACATATCATTATTAATTTTTTTCTGGAACCATGCGATTTCTGATATGTAATGCGTCATAGCATACGAATGACTGGACACGCAAGTAAAGACAAGCGCAGCGCGGCGGCCGGCGCGGCTAGACTTTACGAGATTTTACGTATGATAAAGGCACCTAGGCAAAATGTATAGTACGTTCAAGACAACGAGTACGTATTAATATTTGTCCCTTTTGGTAAAGTGTTAATATTTTCACAGTTCTGATATTATTAAGTTGCGTCCTGCGTTTCCGTCTACAGTCGGTATTATTACGTACATATTGAAAAAGCCAAAGATATAATTCAAATACGTTCAAAACAGCGAGTAAGTATTTGTCACTTTTGATAAAGTTGTAAATATTAGCAAAACAAATTCTACCTTAACACGAATGAAGGTGAGGGCAGTCTTAGAAAATATTTTTTTTGGGATGAAGGAAGTAATTTTTTGCTTTTTTTTTTATTACGAAATATTGAGAACACTTCAATGGAGGATTACAATTTTTTTTATAATATTAGGGTCCATAGGTTTTAAGAAAATCAACTTTAAATTGGCAGTGGAAACTCAATTTACCACATGGCAACGCGACGGTTAATATGTATCACTTATTTAATATGGAATTTTACCATACATTACTGTTCAAGAAACAATAAATATAATCAAATATCATTACAAAACAGACGTTTTCACTCTTATGGAGATAAACGATCATTATTAGTTTATATTTCAAATTTGGAACAAATTTTCATTTTTCTGTATTCAGTAGTTCATTATTAACGCGTATTTTAGTATCGTGCAGAAAAAGCGTGGATGTATATACATATTTTCTTCGAATCATAACAAGAACGGAAACAAAGAAAACAATTTTCAAATTCAATACGGATATGAAAAAAAAATACTGCTTTTCAGTGTTCATTGTACCGTAAAAACCTTTATGTCACTTCAAAGACGTCTGTACGAATAGAAAAAAACGATATTACAGGAGGGAGTATTCGGTATATTTTTTATAGAAGCACGTGAAGTCGTTCTCGAATATACCTCACATTCTTTCAGTATCATGTTGGGTCCTCCTGATATTAACTATCGCTTGAGATAACTAACTAACTAACCATCATCCCCGAAGGGGTAGGCAAAAATAATGGACTGTCACACTTTTCTTTCCTGACATATTTCTCTCGATTCCTCAAAATTCATACTAATTCCAGCAGTCCGATTCGCCCAACCTAGCCAGGTCAGCCAGAACATGGTCCATTAGGCTCTGTCTATGACAACATTTTGAATGTATACAAATTTTTGAAGAAAAATACTGGATTTTACCCATTGCGGATAAATTATTTTTTTATAAGGATTAATTGTATCAGAGCGGCGCAGGACAGGGACAGGTTCGCCGAGGTGATCGCCAACGTTGGGGGGACCCGACAGGGCACTTGAAGAAGAAGAAGAATTGTATCTCAATAGATGATCTTAATAGATGACGCTACTGTAGAGTGAACTAAAAAAATGTGAATATAAGTGCAGAATTCTAGCATTTATACATCTTCCAAAAAATTGTCAGACGTGATGGTCGTAAGAAGGGAGGAATGGGGAATGTTGTAAAACATAAAGCGATCGCTTAACCCAACCAATGACAGGTCATAAGTCCTGTAAGCGCCTCGGCCACCATATTCTGTTCCCAGAAAAACAATTTACATCTTTGTCTCTATTGAGATACAATTAATCTGTCTATGGCATCCAAGAGTCTTGAAAATCAAGTGTTGCATACGAAAATAAAATACGAGTACATATTAATTATAAGGCATCAATTTTATTTTAAAATGGTCTTTCCAGTAATAAAAATACGCATTTTTCCTATTATGATATATAACATACGTAGCTTCATTCAAAATTCTGTTTTTCCTATCGAAAAGATTTAAAAAGAAAGAATAAAAAAAACACTTTCCTTTCCTTTCGTCTTCGTAACGCTAAATTAATTATGCATGCCACCCTGAGGGGGTTGAGTTGGTATCGAATTAGTCCTAAAACGAGTCTTTTGATTTATTTATCGTTTCTACGAAGAGTCGTTGCGTCAGTCAATGCATGAAACAATTTAGTTTCAAACACGTAGATTAGAATATCCACTCCGAAGGAACTACCTGAAATGCTTAACGAACTAAACGATGTATCCAAATCTGTAGGTTTGAATATGAACCTGGCAAAGACCAAGCTGATGGGCAAGGAAAGGCTTGAAATCAACGTGGATGGCAACATAATTGAAAATGTCCAAGAATATACATACCTGGGACACAATATTCGATTGGGCTGAGATAACAAACAGCAGAACTTAAGAGAAGAATCGGACTAAGCTGGGCAGCTTTCGGAAACATGGGTTACATCCTTAAAAATACTGATCAACCTGTTCTGCTAGTTGGTACTTCTGGTCTTGAAACTGTAACATTGTCCAAACAAAGTGCCGAAAAGCTACGAGTGACCCAAAGAGCCATGTTAGAAATAAGCCTAAGAGACAGAGTCCGAAACGATACGATGAGAGAAAAATCAAAGGTCACTGACATTATCCACCGGGTGGCGACTCTAAAATGGCAATGGGCAGGTCACGTAGCCAGAAGCTCGGATGAAAAATGGACAAGAAGACTGCTGCCTTGGAGACCGTGGACCACAAAGAGAAGTGCAGGGCGACCGCAACTATAGGTTGGAAGGATGATCTGAACAGGCACGTCGGAATAACCTGGATGCAGTCTGCACAGGACAGAGTGAGATGGAAGCGAATGGAAGAGGCCTTTGTCCAGGAGTGGACAGGAATAGGCTGAGGAAGAAGAATATTAGAATATTACATCACGTGAATCCTCTTAGTACTGACATACGGGCTGGAAACACTTACGTTCATAAAAATAACAGTACAGAAACTCCGGTTTATCCAGCGGACAATGAAAAAAATTATGTTGAATGGATCAAAAATAGGACCAAAGTTGCGAAACGTGCAAAATAGCCTCGTTGAAGTGGAATTAGGCCGGCCATATAGCGAGGAGAGCGGATGATCGGTGGACCAGACGCATCCTGCAGCGGCGACCGAGAACCGCCCACTGAAATCCTGGCAGACTACAAGTAAAATGGTTTGATGATATAAAGGGAGTGGCAGGATGTCAATGGCACAGAGTAGATAAAGAGTTGTGGAAGTTGGGAAGGGAGGTCTTTGGCCAAAATTGGACGACTAAAGACTGATGATGATGATGATGAGATTAATAATAAATACTTATCACACATGATTCGCTTGGTTCTTAGGTAATAACCTTGAGGGACAGATTTAGAAACGAATTTATTCGACTACAAACCAAGGTGGCTGAGGTGGCTCTTAGGGTGGGTGGACTGAAGTGGGGATGGGCTGGCCCTTATCTGTCAGAGAACCGACGACCGATGGGGGAGACGGGTTCTAGAGTGGAGACCGCGTACAGGATTCAGAGTTGGACGTCCCCTGCCCGCTGGATCGACTATCTGAAGAGGATTGCTGGACATGGATGGATGCGAGCGGCAATGAATAGGGGGCGGTGGCGTGTTTTGTGAGAGGCCTACGTTCAGCAGTGGATGAAAGACGGCTGATGATGATGATCCAACCATTTTATCATATATAATCATCATATATAAACAACCACGGGGACATTACGCAACACTGCTTGACACCTATATTGATATCAAACCAGGTTGTAGGATCTCCATTTACGTCGTTTAATCCACTCTATAAACCCAATTCGATGAGAGCCATCCTAATTTCGAAAGAGAAATGTTCAAAACGCCTGACAAATGTTTGACTTGACGTAATAATTCAATTTTTTTAAACTAATTGCCCCAAATTCTGAGGATCCCAACCCACCTCTCAGCCCACCGGGGGAAGCTGGGAACCATCGCCATTTTCCGTCCGGAATGCCGAGTTATTCCTGCAATTTCGTAATTTAATTGTCCGTATTATGCGAATTGTCGGCTTTTGCACCGAAAAAGTCTGTATTTTATTGTAATATCTAATTGGGAGTAATGATGGCTATTATTATCATTTTTAAGAGCGCGCTCACGGAAGAGATGAATAATGCCCGATCGCCTGTTTTTTCTGGTTATAAACCACTCGATCCGACACCGTTTTAATATTTTTTTATAGTTATATCAATGGAAAGGAGGAAAGGGAGTCGACCTTACAGGAAGCCTGATAAGAGCGAAAGGGAAGAATATTAATGACTCCCTGAATATTCATCTTCTTAGTGTAGGTCTTGTGGCCTGTTTTTTAAGAGTAATTGGCCTCCTGGATACGATTTTGCAGGATCGTAGTACCTTCTAAAAGTCGACCATAGTCAAAGTATGAAAGCGCAATAGACAATCAATTTCAAGAATTAAAAAATCAGCGATGTTTATACAGGGTGCGGCTACATAACTTCCTTTTTTTAAATGTGCATTCAGTCTATTGATGTCGTAGCGGAGCGCTAGTGGTCTCGTTCACGAGGCGGAACTATAAAGTTTTGTCCCGACAAAGTTTAGTCGGCATCATGCGTTGGAACAGTGAGGAGCGTACGTTTGCCGTGGAGGCCTACTTTTCGAACGGATGTTCTGTGATCGCAACCCTCCAAAATCAATTGTTAGTGGGTCACTACGTTCAGACAAACTGCACGTTCAGCAAGACGAAGAACTGGAGTCGCTCGTCCCATTTTAGACCAAAAAAAAACTGAGGAGGCAAGCTATCCGCTCAGCCATCTAGCTCTTGAAACAAGTGGCGTAATCTAAGCAACGGTAAATTTCTCATACATAAAAATGAAATCTCTCAGACGAATGTGCAAAAACTTTGTTTGATAGAGTGTCGAATGAAAATATTACAATTAAACGCGGTGCGAATTAAGTGTTAACCATTCTTCTCTCGTCCATTTGTTCCATATGTCCAAAGCATCTCAGTGCAATGGAGAGGAGGATGTTAAACATCAGTCTGCGAGACAGGAAGCTAAATTAATGGATCAACGATAGGACCAAAGTAGCGAAACGTGCAAAATAGCCTCGTTGAAGTGGAATTGGGCCGGCCATATAGCGAGGGCAACGGGTGATCGATGGGCAAGACGCATCCTGGAGTGGCGACCGAGAACCGGCCATAGAAAGCCTGGCCAGAAGGTCTGATGACATCAATAGAGTGGCAGGAGGTCCATTGACCGAGCGGCGAGAGATAGAGAGTTGTGGAAGTCGGGAAGGAAGGCCTATGTTCAGCACTGGACGACTAAAGGCTGATGATGATGATGATGTTGATATCAGGGATCCTATTTTATTTTACTTATGATGCAATCATCAGCCTAACATTTCTTCCAAATTTCGGCGTTCGGTATTCTAAAACTAACTTACTAACTAACCATCACGCTGTCTCCCCGGAGGGGTAGGCAGAAAGAATGGAACGCCACATTGTTCTGTCCTGACATATTTCTCTCGCTTCCTCAACATTCATACATCGTGTCATGCATGCGCGTCGATTTCTGACTTCTCACGTGGCCGACATTCAATATTAGGTTTATTTGATCGTGCCACGTTTTCCTGGGTCTTCCTCTATTTCTGGTTCCATTTACATCATTAACATATATTTTTTTACCATTCTTTCTTCATTCATTTCTTCTTTCCATATGTCCAAACCACATTAATGATATTTTCATTATTTTGTTCATGACACCATCATTCGCACCGCATTCACTTCTTATATTTTCATTCGACACTCTATCATACACAGAGTATCCACACATTCGTTTTCCCGCACATTATTTTCAGGGATTTCATTTCTATGGCATTTATTCTACTTTCATCCTTCTTTTGCTAGCTCCAAGCTCCACTTCCATACGACACAATATATGACTGCTGGCTGCGTCCTTTCTGTCTATCCCTTCGGAGAGATTATGAGAGCGTGATGGTAAATTAGCTTGTAAAGACCATTGTTTGCAATGTCTCAATTAAGTCTACTCAAAAAAGCTTAAAATGGAACACTATACGAGTATACTAGCGTGGGTTTAACTCCAAGTATTACGAAAAAGGGGTTAGTATGGGAGAAGTTGCCAAAAATAGGGGGTGAAAGCAGGGATAGATGGCGACCGCCGGGCACTTTGGCCAACGAGATTCCCGCGCCGGAGATCAAGTATGTTGATTCCACCCCATCCGTTTGATGAGGGGTAGGATTGCTATCCGAGGTGAATATATGAGTCACGTTTTTCATACACTTTTCATAACTTTTCCGTCGGAGACCGTTTTGAATACCCCGCTGCGGAAAGTAGCAATGTCCAAATTTATTTTTTGAATAGTCCATTGTTTTGTCCAAAACACTATGATATTTCAACATTATCAACTGTTCAAATTTAAAACGCTGTTATGGTATCAATTTTTTTATTATTATTTTTCGCGACAGCTGTTTCAAAAACCGCTGTTGGCATCATCAGATGTTACAATATTTTTTTCGTTTATCAATGCACTGCCTTCTTGTTTTTTTTATAGATTTTTATTTGCGATGATAACTTTAAGCGCACAATTCTCTTTGTTGCCTGCACCAACCCTTCTTTCAATATACTTTTCCACTCGCTCATCCTTTGAGAACATACTTCTTAAATATTTTAATTCATACATTTTATAACTAACTGTCAAAATTTATAACACTGTATGATTTTAAAAAAAAATTATTCACTTTTTGAGTGTCGACAGCTGTTTCGCCAACCGCTGTTGGCATCATCAATTGATACAAAAAGTAAATAATAACAATTGATATCATAACAGTGTTCTTTTATAGATTTTATCATAGTGTTTCAGTCAAACCAATGGAATATTTTAATAGCTAAGAATCATACCATTTTCCCAA
The DNA here is from genome assembly GCA_022606425.2 of Lepidostoma basale. Classification (NCBI taxonomy): domain Eukaryota; kingdom Metazoa; phylum Arthropoda; class Insecta; order Trichoptera; family Lepidostomatidae; genus Lepidostoma; species Lepidostoma basale. The sequence goes on along the minus strand of JAHDVF020000785.1, from coordinate 8,055 downwards.
AAAGGTATGCACAATTTATGGACGCCACACTGATCTTTCTTGACTTCCCTATTTTTCTAGATTCCTCTACATTTATACATCGTGACATGTACGCAGCTGATTTCTCCGATTCCCCACGTGACCAACATTAAATATTTAATTGATTTTGATTGATTGCACAGGCATCTTAGCCTTTTTGATAGATGATAACATTAAGCCCACTATTTCTTCATCAGTTTGACTCCATCATGTAAGCCTCTCCACCCCACGCCATCCCTCTCGGTCTCTCGCCAGTGTTCTTTGGGCCCTTCCTGCTGTCCGCACAATATCTTCGATCCACCTGGTAGGCTGTCTCCTGACACACCTTCGGCCCAACCTTGGCCTTTATTCAGCAATCTTCTTGCTCCATCTTCCATCATCCCGTCGGCACACATGTCCAGCCCATTGCGACTTCATCTTTGCAATGCGTATCCCTATGTCAGTAACGGTGACTTGACCACTATTTACAAAGTTTATTTCTTAAATACATTACAAACAGATATAAAAGTTAAAAGCATCTATTGAGAACAGGTAAAATATAATATATAAAACCAGAAATGCATGAGAGATGGGTCGATTTTAGTAAGGCAAGATACTCTCTAAAGTCAAGAGTATCTGTCTTCTGAACGTATGTTACTTTCATTAATATGAAAGACGTCGATCTCCGAAGTGATTGCTCTCCTCACCGGCATCACTAGAGGTAGGTTGGTTCTGCATGTAGGGAGAAGAATTGAGAGAAGTATGCCAAGAAAGAACAGTGTAGCGGTTCATTTTTTCTGCTTTCGCTTTTAGGGCGACGGCGTGATGGTAAGTTAGTCAGTTATTTATAAAAAAATATATATTTAAAAAATATATATTTAAAAAATATATACCCTATCAGTTATCGCATTACCCCTTTCGAACGCTTATCTTTTGTGTGGGGCGATTCTCGACTTTCGACGTGAAAAATTCGCCAACGCAATTTAACGCGTTTCCGATACCCATTACGGTTGGATGCCGGCAAGTCATACGCGATTTGTTACGATAGAATTTTAACTTCGAGTGTCGGGCCCCGTTTCCCCGCCCCCCTACAGAGTAGTAAATCCGGTCCGGCCGTAAAAGTAGACGAGAAATTTACATTCCAATAAGGCGAAATAGCTGTCGTAAACGTGAAAATACACAGAAACAAACGCATCGAGATGAAAACTTGCACGAGTTTAAACGGAATATTTAAATATAAACGATATATTGCATTCGCGAAATTGGACGGATAAACAATAGTAAAAATTCAAATACGTAAACATATTCAGAAACATCACAAACCTATTCAAAAATATAAACCTACTCAATAACATAAACCTATTCAAAAACATAAACCTATTCAAAACATAAACCTATCCAAAAACATAAACCTATTCAAATATATAAGCCTAAAATAAATTAACCTATTTAAACCGTTTGGTTCTCTAGGGCAGTGGTTCGCGAGTCCAATGCTGCTGTTTAACTACTTGAATGTTTTCATTTTTCTCTCGTATGCAAGAAAATAGGATCTCGAAGATAGTTCGGGACAGTCTACCGGAGGGTTCCCGACCACGTGGGCAACCACCGAAAAGATGTCGAGATATTTGTCAGTCCACATCCGAGGAGCGTAAAGATGTAACCAATAAGAGGTCATCAACTACCAGAAGAATAAGATTTGTTTAACATCACCGTTCAAGCAACATTGAAATAATCGACAGACGGCTGATGATGATGATCGGAACGTTCAAGCAACATTGAAATTGACAGATCGGAACCCCTAGGATAGACGGGCTCGCCTATAACGTCGGACACCGTCGTCATTCGGCATGTGAGCTTGGCGAAGCAACTCGAAAGGAACACAGATTGAGCTATATCCCTCTGGAACTGACTGTTGTCTGCACGCTGCCCGTATCGCTGCCTGTCACGGAATACCTACAGCCTGCGCTACCTACTGCCCCTGCATCCGGAGGAACTTCTGCCGGTACCTCGCCGCCGGACGGGATTTACATAGAGCTACTGTATATTTATATTGCTGACTGCCTGTCGTCACCACTGAATCATAATAAATTGTATCAAAAGAAACGTTCGTTTCATTGGTCGTCCGGTAGATCCCTATCAATTGGCCAATGTTCCGATCATCATCATCAGCCGTCTGTCGTCCACTTCTAAACGTAGGTCTCTCCCAAAGCACGCTACTGCCCCATCGCCACTCTCATCCATGCACGTCCAGCAATCCTTATAATATCGTCGGTCCAGCGCGCAGGGGGATTCTTAACTCTACAGAATCCTGTTTGCGGTCTATACTTCAAAATCCGTCTCCCACTCATTTCGTTACATTCTTCTCAATTCCTTGATCTGTTCACGGGCACAAAACAGTATTACCACCCCCTTGATCATTAAAGAAACATAAATCCATACAATGCTATATTATTAATAATAATGCTGTTTACATCACATTATACGTTGTTAGCTGCCGTGGGGTAGGGTGGGGTTGAAAGATTGAAAAGGTATCGGGCCCAGTCTTAAGGGATGGGATAAGGTGCTCTCTTCTCCACTACCCTTATCCGTTTTAACCCCCTTCGAGTACAGGGTGACGCATTATAAAACAGTAAATCTTTACGCGTAACAAGGGTGACACTTTGACGCTATGGCCTAGAGAAAAAGTAACCCCCAGAAATCCATTTTAAATAATAATAAAACAGTAGTTTTCAAGGTCGCCTCTATAATAAATTGCAGCGGGAATTCAGAGGCATATGAGCAAACAGGAAGGTAACCCTAACAGAAAATCCTCCAGAGGAGGCAAGGGGATACCACTCTGGATATTTTCCCCCAGATCATCACTATAATCAAGGGTGATAGTCAACGTTGGGGAGACCTGACAAGACACAGAAAGAAGAAGAAGAAGTATCGTTATTTATGAAAATTAAATTGATCTAATCACAGATAGAGAGGTGTGAAACTAACTAACAATCCACTACGTCGGAGGAGTAGGCAAATACTCTATCCTGGCATACCTCTCGAGCATCCTCTACATTCATATATCGTAACATGCACGCACGTAAATTTTTCCGACATTCATAAAAATAGTTTACTTGTAACTAAAATCATTGATGTTTCAACAATGGCGTTGGCAAATAAGTCCATTTAAACATACTCAAAATTCATTCGCATTCATACAGCGTACCATGCAAGCGCTTCGAATTTTCCAACTTTTCACGTGGCCTACTTATAAAACTTGATTGGTAAGTTAAAGCCACGTCTTTCACAGTGGTCGATTCGATTACTTGCGCTATTCGCATCGTTCACGTGTGTATTATTCGCCCGTCCGATCAATATGCTAAAACCATCAAAGTAAAATGTAAACCGGAAGGTATTGCTTGAAAGCTAAAGCTCTTTCGGAATGCACGTTTTCGTGTTTTATCACGTATTGGTTCTGATCTCTATTATTATTATATGTAGTAGAAATGAGATTTGTATCGGTTTTTTTCATTGATGTCAACATCAAGAAACCATCTTGCTATCATTTCGCCAAAAGGGTAGATAGAAAATGGAACGCATCACTACTATATGCTGACACACCTCTCTACATTCCTCCACATTCGTACAGCGAGTCATACACGTACTACGATTCATCCGACTTAATTTAATATTTCATATTATTATTTGGTCGAATGCCAGAGGGTAGAACACCACAAATTACATCCAGATGGGTGCCCCGCGAAAAGAGACCAAGAGGCAGACCGAGGAAAAGATGGGCGGATTGCGTGGAAGAAGATTGGGAGAAAATGGAAGGAGCTGGGGAATGAAGAGAGATGGCCAGAGACAGAGGTCAGTGGAGGACCGTTGTGGAGGAGGCCAAGTCCCTAACCGGGATGTGGCGCCGAGAATTGGTCAAGTGGACAGACGTCGGGGAGTTGGTAGAAGGCAGCTGTCCTGGATGCAGAACATCAAAGAGTGGACAGGAATAACAAGAGTTCAGAACCTGTTCCAAGTGGCGCAGTGATTGCCAACGTTGGGGGAACCTGACACGGTACCGAAAGAAGAAGTAAACTTTTTACTTTCAGCATTTGAAGCATTAAGAATTCTGACGTTCATCGATTAAGCGCTTCGTACGAAAATATACAATTTTGAAATTATTCATGTCTTGATCTTTGCGCTCAGGAATACCGTGTCGCCGTCGCTTCTGGAGTGTTTAAATAAATTACGTTGTATCGGGAACACCCCGTATTGGCGTTACATTCAGTAAGCTGCTTGAAAGGTAACATTAACTCAATGTGTTCCATTTTATATCTCCCTGCGTGTAGTTTCCCCTACCCTTGGAGTCCTACCCTTTAAAATTGTATTAAACCAACCGATCGGGAATATGCTTGCGTAAAAAAAAAACACCGTCATGTCTTGTTAAGGGTGGGTACAGAGCACTGAAGGTCACACGCCCGCCCTGGAGTACTTCCCTTCATACTTGATTTAATTAAACCTGCTTTAAAAGAAAATTTGAAGTAGCAAAAAAGTACTGATAAAAAATGTGTTTTACTTGGAATTTCTCACAGATTTTCTTAAAAATATTATTTTTAACTAACCAACCATCACGCCGTCTCACTGAATAGAAGGCAGAAATAATATACTACCATTCTATTCTTCCTGACATACTTATTTCGCTTCATGCACGCACGTAGAATTCTTACGTGGCAGCCATTTAACATTTAATTTATTTAATCGTGCCATGTTTTACTCGGCCTTCCTCTATTTCTTGCTCCGTTCACGTCGTTTACATATACCTTCTTCACCATTCTGTCTTCACTTATTCTTTCCACGTGTCCAAACCATCTTAACGATCCTTTCATTATATAGTTTATAACACTTCTTTTGCACCGCATTCACTTCTTAGAATTATATTTCACACTATCATATACAGATTTATCACACATTCGTCTTAAAGATATCATTTGTACTGCGTGTGTCCTACTTTCATCTTTTTTACGTAAGAGTCGGCACAAGAACACCATTATTATTATGCACTGCCATCTTAGCTTTTTTGGATAGGCTTTTGTTTGCGATAGCAACATTAAGTGCACCATTTACTCTATTGCCTACCCCAATCTTTCATTCAATATCCTTTTCCACTCTCCCATCTTTGTAAACAAACAAATATATCCACTTGTTCCAGATTTTCACCGTTCACAATAATGTTGCAGGTTGTCATGTTTCATGACTATGATATGTAACCATTGTAAACTGTTAAAATTTATTACACTGTTATGATATCACAATTTTTATTATTCACTTTTCGAGTGTCTTGACACCTGTTTCGCCAACAGATATTGGCATCATCAGGTGTTTCAAAGAATTCTGTTGTAAAACCTGATAATGCAATGCAAACAAAACAAATCAAATGTTTAATGTCGGCCACGTGAGGAGTCGGAGAAATCGACGTGGGTGCATGACACGATGTATGAATGCAGATGAATCGAGAGATGTATGACAGGATAAAACAGTGTAGCGCATCATTCTTTCTTCCTATCCCTCCGGGGAAACGCGTGATGGTTAGTTAGTAAGTTTTAGGTATCATAGTGTTTCGGCCAAAACAATGTAAAAAAACTTTTTTTTTTGAATGTATACAAATACTTGTAGACAAATACTGGATTTTTACCCATTTTTAAGGATAAATTGTATCTCAATAGAGACGAAGATGTAAATTATTTAGCAATGTGATAATTGCGCAAAAGCCTTTCACATTGCATTAATGAAGATTTTCTGCTTAACGCTTACAAATTATCTAAATAGATGGCGTTAGTGTAGATTGACCTACCAACGGTGAAGTTATTAAAAAATATTAACATATATATACAAGTTCCAAAAAATGTCAGACGTGGTGTCGTGGTGTCCGGAATGGTGAATGTTGTTAAACATTAAGTGATCGCTTAACGCAACTAATGACAGGTCATAAGTCCTGTAAACGCCTCGACTACTATATTGTTTCCAAATAATTTACATCTTCAATAGACATACAATTAATCCTTAAAAAACAATGTTTTAGTTCATAAAAAAAAATCGTAAATTTTATCAGAGGATTCAAATTATTTAACAAATTGCCAAATGAAGTAAGAGATGCCGGTTCTCTTGCGATCTTTCGTCGAAAATGCTTTAAATATATTGTCAGTACCGATGTTTAAGGTTTTTGATGTTTTTAAAAAAATATTATTAAGTGTTTATAAATTTTTAATTGTATCTCAATAGAGACGAAGACGTAAACTGGAAACTGAACATGGATGATCAAGGTGTTTACAGGACTTATGACCTGTCATTGGTTGGGTTAAGCGCACGCTTTATGTAATTACAACATTCCCCATTCCACCTTTGTTATTTGTGATCATGTATGACAAATTTTTGGAAGATGTATATATACTTCAAAATCCATATTTATCTTCACGTGGCAGTTTTATTCCATTCTATATGCCAAAGAATTATAAATTGTTGATTTATAAGTACCGATATTTAAAGTTGTTGTAAGTACCGATTTTTATCAGGTTTTTGGTGTTTTTTTTTTTCATTTATGTTTTTTTATATTATTAATTGTTTCTAAAATGTTGTTTTATAAGTACCGATGCTTAAAGTTGTTGTAAGTACCGATGTTTTAAAGTTTTTTTTTTTTTCATTTGTGTTTTTATTTATTTATATTAGTAATTGTTTGTCAGATGTTGTTTTATAAGTTGTAAAATTTTTCTGTAATTTTTTACAACTTTATTAAATAAAAAAAATAAATAAAATTGTGTTTCAGCTAGTGAGAAAATCAGTGCGCGAATACGCTAGCAGTATTTATCTCTTTGAGTTCTTTGTTACTTGGTTCGCATCGATATCGAACCATTTCACTTGCAAAATATATTATATTTGTCTATTGGCTAATATATTTATGAATGCATAAGGAATTGTGGGGAGAAGGAAGCGTAAAGATATGAAAATAGGGGAAAATCCGGGACAAAACAGAAGTCCAAATCCGGGATTTGTATTATTCAAATACGGAATACATCCGAGCTTCGGGAAATATACGCGGAGTATCAGATGTACCGTTGCATTTTATGTATGTAAGTCGGTGCGCATGTATGAACGCGTTATATTCTTATTCGTAGTGGCAGGATATCAAATAGATATTACATCCAAGACATACTGATAGAATGAAACAAGCAAATATTTATTAATTTATTGTAGGGTAACATATAGTGAGTGTTAATACACGTACAAATGAACAAACTTACAGTTAACCGTCGCGTTGCCATGTGGTCAATTGAGTTTCCACTGCCAATTTAAAGTTGATTTTCTTAAAACCTATGGACCCTAATAATATAAAAAAAAAATTGTGATCCTCCATTGAAGTGTTCTCAATATTTCGTAATAAAAAAAAAGCAAAAAATTACTTTCTTCATCCCAAAAAAAAATTTTTTTTAAGACTGCCCTCACCTTCATTCGTGTTAAGGTAGAATTTGTTTTGCTAATATTTACAACTTTATCAAAAGTGACAAATACTTACTCGCTGTTTTGAACGTATTATAAATTATATGTTTGGCCTTTTCTCATACGTAATAATACCGATTGTGGACGGAAACGCAGCACGCAACTTAATAATATCAGAACTGTGAAAATATTAACACTTTACCAAAAGGGACAAATATTAATACGTACTCGTTGTCTTGAACGTAGTATGCATTTTGCCTAGGTGCCTTTATCATACGTAAAATTATAGCGCCACGGCGCGGCGGGGCGAGACAAGTTCATACTTGGTGTCAGTTGTTCATATGCTGTCTCGTCAGTCTATATCAGAAATCGCATGGTTCCAGAAAAAAATTAATAATGATATGTTTTTCAAATAATCCATGTACGAGTATGTTAAAGATATCGATCTATTCCTAATGAAATTCCCTACAAGATGACATAAATTAAATTTTGATTCATCGAGTCATATGCTTGATATTTAGATAAAGTTAGCGGTAAACTGAATTGACCACATGGGAGCAAGCGTTTTGTTTTGAACACGGTACGTTAAGG